>JAODUE010000023.1:77575-98409 GCA_027564755.1 Amblyopsis hoosieri | reverse complement strand
TTTTTTTTGTTCTGGTCTAGTGGGTGGGACACTGCCAGAGAGAGATATAGTGAGATTGATATATATATATAGTGTGAGAGATAGAGAGAGAGAGAGAGAGAGAGAGAGAGAGAGAGAGAGAGAGAGAGAGAGAGAGAGACTACACCCACACTGCGGGCGTATCACAAATGAAGAATGAAGGCGATGACATCTAACTGACAGGATGGTGATTAGTGAGGACAGAGGTTTGGTCTGTGCTAAGCATGCATAGTGTGTGCTAGGTATTGGTTAACTTTAAAAGCTTTTTACATTTTATACTGTGGACATAACAATTGCATCTGTGTCTTATCTACAGGTGTACAGTATGTTTTCTAGTTTCATTTGTACCTTGTGTGCCAAATGTTTATGCACTTTGCTGAAGGGATACATAAAACATTTTATTAGGTCTGAAAGCATCTCAAAAAGCATCGCTTTCATATTCATTTGACGGACTTGATTTACTGTAGTAGCAGGGGATGTTATTATCCCTTCAGTGGCGTGGTAAGGGCATCTGGTAAGGGTGCCCCCTGGGCGCCTGCCTAGGGAGGTGTTCCAGGCACGTCCAGCTGGGAGGAGGCCTCGGGGAAGACCCAGGACCAGGTGGAGAGATTATATCTCCACACTGGCCTGGGAACATCTCGGGATCCCCCAGTCAGAGCTTGCTAATGTGGCTCGGGAAAGGGAGGTTTGGGGTCCCCTGCTGGAGCTGCTGCCCTCGCGACCAGTGGGTCGCGAGGGCAGCAGATGGATGGCAGTGTTATTATCAAGAGCCACAATATTGTTTAATCCCTTCAGTCCATCATCACAGATCCTCTTTTTCCATCTAGTCCCCTCTATCCACCCTGGTTTACCATTGTGGTCTTCTGAGAAGACTGCAAACAGAAGACTCACAGGGACGACTCCTCACGGTGAGCAAGGAGCAGCAGGTCGATTCACCAGAGTGCCAGATGCTGCTGGATGTCCAGGTGAAGACCCGGGAGGCTGCCAGCATCACGTGGGAACTACCGATGTTGTCCAGAAACAAACAACGACCGCACGGTGGAACAGTGATTCCACCATGGTCCGTCACATGGACACGGCCAGGCTGAGATGGCTGCAAGACTAAAGAACTAATTACAGTTAGTCTCAGCCTCTTCCATCCATTAGCACTACGTCACAGAAGCCACTCTGTGCTGAACATATGCTTTTCCGGAAGTGAGGAAGACGATTATCATTGGTTGTTTGTTTGCATTGACACTCGTGAAGTCTGTATCTGTAATTCCAGTGCAGTACTTTATTTACTAATTTCAGTTGTCACATTTATTTTAATCAGTAACAGTCGTCTACTTATCTAACAGATATGCAATACCTGAAAACAGCCAGAATGTTGGTAAGTTTCTCAACAAATTCCTCTGTATAAGTTTAATGTTTGACTTTGTCATTGATATACGTAGTTGGTGGTTGTGCATGTCAATCAAAATATTTCTTCTGTCAAGTAGGCGGATCTTGACGCGGTTAGCCAGCGCTGTGTCGCAGACTTTATAAAGGCTGGTTCTGCGAGACTATTACAATCAACATGTAGGCATGCTAGCTTGTTATTGTGACCACTGCTGGTCAGGCCCACTTAACTTTACTCTTGCAAACCAGAACTGGAACCTGCATGTTTTTCCTTTTTGTCTCTTTTGTCCTGTTATTGAAACTGGCTCAACTGCCTAAAGCCATTGTCCCCATGTGTGTCGCACATCCAGTATTCATCAGCAAGCAATACCTTTGAACAGGCTGTGTAAAATGCAATGTTTAGCAACTACAAATGTAAAATGCACACTGTCTGGATTAGTTTGATGACCATACAGTACTAAATACTATACCAATGGCCTGCCTGGTTGCTATAGAACTCAAGATTGGCTTCTCTATGTTTGTTATTAAGGTGAATGAATGCATACTGGTGACATTACATCTCTCGTCTCCGGGCCATAGACTAGAGTCTCAGGTGTGTCTGGTTCTTGTTTTTACTGTGCTGGTTAAAATGTAGGCTATTTAGTATAATGGCGTCTGTGTCAATAGAAGAAATACTCATAATATTTACTTTACTTTTTGACTTGGTTGGAATGTTTGTGTTGGAATTTTGAAATCCGTAATTGTTACCTGAGAACCTTATGTCAAAGGTTCCTCTGGTTGACTAATGTCTAAATTACCTCACATTCCCCTTCCCCCAATAATCTGCTGTACCTAAACCGGTGGCTATAGCTGTCACACAATCTGTAAACTCCAATAATTTATAGTTAAATGTAAAAAAAAAAAAAAAAAAAACAGGATTTGTGACTTAACCGTAGCTTAACATTATATATTAGGCCTATGCACTATACTTACAAGCACTAGTATGAATGAAGGTTTGTGCAAATATATGATGATATTATAGTGAACTCAATATTGAGTTTAATGATATATTGAGTACATTTTGAACTAATCTACATTTAGTTAAGCAATTGGTTAAATGATTACTGATAATTGTCACTCGGCATTTTGGAGATATTAAATACAGGCAATCCTAAAAATAACTATGATTATTTGGCAAAGCTATATTATTATTATTATTATTATTATTATTATCATTGTTATTGTTGTTGTTATTGCTGCTGTTGTTTTAATTGTTGATGTATTATAATATTATTTTTATATATGATTCTTACTGAACAATAACTTATTTAAATTTACAGCATTTAGCAGCCAGACACTTTTATACAAGTATTTGTCATCAGGGCTAACATTACGAAAATTACCTAAATAATAAACTGCTGAGCAGAAGTATTTGGATGGAAATTACAAATACCACTATAATAAATGCCATCCCTAATGTGATTTTGACTGAGTGTGTGCTGCTCAGTTATGCATAGCTGGCAAAGAGCCTGCGTGCATGCATAGGATTTTAAATCCAATGCTATAAGTTCTAACTGCTAGAAACAATATAATTTTATGATGACATATTTTAGTGGCTCTGTTGAAATTCACTTGGAACTGATATCTGGCAAATGTACAAGGCAGGTCAACTGAGATGCTGAGAATATGCAGAGCAAGCAGAACACTGAGTTTCGGCATGGCCTTTTGCCTCCAGGTACACTCAAGAGCTTGACTACACCCCAATGCACAAACAGGCCCAATGCTGTACACCTGCGCCTGCAAGCTCAAATGCCCACAGGCATGCAAACACAAACGCGTGCACATAATGCATTGATGTGTATAATTCATAAACTTTATACTGTCTATACTGTCACCAAGGAGTAGACTAATCCCTTTAAAATGTGACTTTGTGTGTGTGTGTGACTTTGTGTGTGTGTGTGTGTGTGTGTGTGTGTGTGTGTGTGTGTGTGCGTGCGTGCGTGCGTGCGTGCTTGTGTTGAGTGAAGTTCATGACAGGTCAAAGCTTATCTTCTCTATTGCAGCATTCTCTCTGCCTCTCCAACTATCAATCAAAGTCAGAAATCAATAAATTTAAAAGCTCAAATTGTCACCCTTCACTTTTCTATGCATATAGTGTATAAAAACTTGTTTTTAAACATGGGCTAATCTGGCCCAAGCCCAAAATAAAAAGTAAGACTAGACTATACCTGCGTGCAATTGTTTGTTTAGTTGGTACATGTTTGAGATACATCTTATTTGTTTTTCTTGTGCAAGGACTTGTTTGTTACACTCCAGGTTACCATGGTGAAATTACAAAAATACATTTTATACTGGCGCCATTTCACACCATGTCTGCTTTCTCCGTTCACCTGGAGCAAATGGGCTATTGGTTCTGAGACTGACAGTGACACCTGCACTGTGCCAGCAGCAAGCTCTCATTATAGGCTGCACTCGGAGGCAACTAAAGCGAGCTAAAACTAGCCTATACATGCTATAGCCTACATATATGGGATTATAATGACATAGGCCTAGGCCTAGGCCGCAGGCAACTGAAAAATGAACCTTTTAGTAACCCAACCCCGCCCAACACGCACACGCACACACACACATGCACGCACACTTTGCCTTCTCCCATCCCAACCTCGCCCACCTGTGCTATTATAAAACCAGCAGGTCCGTTCCGTTGCTCGTCACTATCTCTCTTCCCTCCAGCCGGAGCAGAAAGACAGACTAGGCCTATCACCTGCACAGCCTACTTCTTCCAACATGAGCACCCTTTTCGCATCTTCGGGAGGCTCCTATCGGAGCTCGATGGGCGGAGGCGGAGGCGGAGGTGGCCGCATGGGCTTCGGCGGAGGAAGCATGCACGGCGGAGCAGGTGGCGGGAACGTCCGCATCTCCAGTTCCAGCTCCTCCAGGAGCTTCTCTGCCGGCGGTGGCGGCGGTGGTGGCAGTCGTTTCGGCTTTGGTTCCGGAGCCGGTGGTGGTGGTGGTGGTGGATTCGGCGGCGGTTCTGGTTTTGGCTCCGGTGGTTTTGGCTCCGGTGGAGGTTTCGGCGGTGGTGGTTTTGGTGGTGGCGCCGGTGGGGGAGACATGGATCAGGCGCAAGTCATGGGCAACGAGAAGGGCACCATGCAGAACCTGAACGACCGCCTGGCCACCTACCTGGCCAAGGTGGCCACACTGGAGAAGGCCAACACCGAGCTGGAGCTGAATATCAAGCAGTTTCTAGAGAACAAGGTCGGCCCCGCGGCCCGGAACTACGACCACTACATGGTCACCATCGCTGAACTGCAAGGCAAGGTAAGGAGGTCTCTAAGACAAATATTTTAACTTTTTTGGCCAGTTACACGCCTTTTAAATATGTCGGAGTGTCCCATTTCTCTCTCTCTCTCTGAATAAAAACCAAACTACTAACTCCCTCTGGTATTTCAGATCCAGGATGCGCTCTTGGCAAGAGGCACAGTCATGCTTAGCATAGACAACTCCAAGCTGGCACAGGACGACTTCAGAACCAAGTTAGTGTTTTGTTTTCCCTTTTCTATGTCATTGATTCTTTCGTTGGTGGTTTGGTTCCGTTTTATTTACTTTACTTTTCATTTAAGTTTTATGGTATTAGGTGGATTAAGTGCATTTAGGGAATGAACGCGGGTGGATGACTGACGGCCCAGATAACCACCCGATGTGAAATCTCAATCATAAATAGGAGTAGACCTACAGCTCCGTCTGCTGGATATTGTATATAATTGTCAAATAACGTTTCAGATTGGATTAAATAAATAAATAAATAATTAAAATCAACACCTGTTGATTAACGTCACAATCGTCAACCGCTGTCTTATATTCACTGAAAGAGAAAACATTGAAAGTTATTGAATGTCTGTCCACAAGGTATGAAAACGAATTGGCCATGCGGCAGTCAGTGGAGGCAGACATTGCTGGACTGAAGATGTTGGTAGGAGACCTGGGCGTGGCCAAGACGGACCTAAGCATGCAGATCGAGAGCCTCATGGAGGAACTAGCCTACATGAAGAAGAACCACGAGGAGGTTTGTTGTGAAATAAAACATATGGCAAAGCTGGTAGCCTTTGTGTTAATATTTATGAAAATTACCTTTCCCCATTCACACACAAGTGTTACCCAATCCGGGTTAGGTGGGCGTGTCATATGTTACCAAAGGTGGGCTTGTCAGATATGTTACCCAAAGGTGGGCATGTCAGATATGTTACCCAAAGTTGGGTGTGTCAGATGTGATACCCAATCCAGGTTAGGTGGGCGTGTCAGAAGTGTTACCCAAAGGTGGGCGTGTCAGAAATGTTACCCAATCCTTAGCAATATATTTATATTAAATTATATATTCATTTTATATTAAAAATCAGGGTGCACAATGGAGCAACCAAAGTCCTCCCAACGGTGCACAACGCAGCAGGGTGTTGAACGCACCACCAGGTACATTTAAATAAACTTAATGGACTGCGTTTATATAGAGCTTTGCCAACCTTCCCACTTAAAGGGCTTTACAGTTTAGCCTCACATTCACCCACTCACAAATCGTGGTACCTGAAGTTAGGGTTGAGGTGTCTCGCTCAAGAACATTCCTGACACTTGGGGAGGAGTTAGCGGGGTTCAAACAAGGTGTGTATGCATGTTGTATGACACGCCCACAGGACTACCAACCTGAGCCTCTAACGGTTTCCCTCCTCTTCCTCCCTTCCAACCCCCATCCCCCATCCCCCCCGTCCAGGAGCTGCTGAACAGCCGGGCCCAGATGAGCGGGCAGATCAACGTGGAGGTGGACGCTGCCCCTCAGGCTGACCTGAACGTGGTCATGGCCGACATCAGGGAGCACTACGAGGGCGTGGCCGCCAAGAGCCGCAAAGACCTTGAGGCCTGGTTCCAAGCCAAGGTAGGTTTTAGGTTCTGAACACGGACACCTCGCTGCACATGGACAACTTGGTCCATCAGGGTCCGAATCAAATCACTTGTTGCCGGGAGGGTTTACACCTACGAGGAATTTGTTTTTCACACAGAATTACCCAGTTGTTTAACAAAAAAACTTTACTCAAATAATATATATGGTGGTAGTAGTTGTAGTACAAAAGTAGTTTTCTGAGACCTTTCTATTCTCACCACTAATTTACTAATTATACTTAGGTAAATTACCAGATTATTTTAAAGATATGTCAAATGAGTGTATGGATACTTGTGAATTAATATTCATAAACTTATGAGGAAGGGCGCTTTCACACCTATGGTTCATCTGTGTTGTTCCGGATCAGAGTCTGAATCGATACAAGATTTGCGCACGTCCATTGTTCGTTTCGTGTTCACACAGTAGCATTTATAGCTGGACAGAACTGGTAAACAGGACACTAACACCATGGTAACGCCGCATTGCAAGCGGATTTTCACACTAGAAGTGTTTTGAAACTATTGAAACTACTTTCCACATAATTCCACGAGCAAGCGCATTGCACTAGGGGTTTGTCCCGCTTCAATGGGCTGATTGCGTTCTCACTGCAAACGAACCGCTCTAGAGTTTGATTGCAAACATGCCGGGACCACCAAAACAGAGAGCGATTGCTGTATTCACATATGCCCAAACAAACTGATATTGGGGTCGGGAAATGCTCCACGTTTCGATTCAACTGCTCCAAACGAGCCAGGTGTGAAAGCGTCTTAAGTTTTAGAGTAGATTAAGTCGTTATGCATCTTGTTCAAGTGTTTACAGAGGTGGGCCACCTCCAGGGGGTCCAACCCACGACTTGGTAGCTGAGAGTCCAACACCCAGACCACTAGACTGCCCACTAACAGCCCCTTCTCCCCCCAGAGCGAGGCATCCATGCAGGAGGTTGCCTCTGTTGAGCAGACCCTGAAGACCACAAGCACAGAAGTCAAAGATGTCAAGAGCCAACTTCAAGCGCTAGAAATTGAGCTCCAGTCACAGCTTAGTATGGTAAGACTATGAACCTATAAGTAACTCACATGTAACAAATCAAGAACCAATGGCTTAATCAAGTTGTTTGATGGTTATAGCCATTACGTTGTTACATGTTTTGTAATGTATGTAATGTTCAAACTACATGAAAGTACCACGTGATTTAAGCACAGCTCTTAGATAAAAACAAATGTAAGCTCTGTTTTTTTCTTTACCATTTAATTGCCATTAAAGTAAATGTTAGTATCATACGTTGTCACATTCTGGCCTGTGTATGCAGATAAAATCATGGCGTCCTCCCTCACTACGTACCCATAATATAATAATGATAATCATTCAATGCAACAACATTATCTGTAGCGTGCTGTAAATAAAACGCATTGGGCTTCTATGCTATTGTCTCTCAAACCCCGTACCTGGTCATCTCTCCACAGAAAGCATCTCTAGAAGCTACCTTGGCAGATATCCAGAACCGTTATAGCATGAAGCTGTCTGGCTACCAGAATCAGGTGTGTGGAATACGATGTATTGAGGCAATGACTTACAAACTACTAAGACGCAAGACATCATGAACAGAAGGAAGCTCAAATGAAAGGAAAACTAAACATGTCTGAATGAATTCCAGGTGACCAACATGGAGGAGCAGCTGGTGCAGCTCCGGGCCGACCTGGAGCGTCAGGGCCACGAGTACCAGATGCTGCTGGACATCAAGTCCCGGCTGGAGATGGAGATCGGCGAGTACCGCAGGCTGCTGGATGGGGAGGCTAGCGGCAGGTGAGGCCATACCTCCAGCGTGAAGCAGGCAGTGGGCTCACGCCTGGGCACCGACTGTATTGTATTCGCATTAAGCATTTTGAGATGCACGTGCCGGCAAACCTAGCTCAGAGCCAACACCATAGGCCAATACCAGTATGGGTTTGAAAAGTGTGCCCTGCGATACTCTTGTCCTGTGAGGTTGCATGCGGTGCATTACCACCATCTACTGTCTACATCAGACCTGGGCAAAGTCAGGCCCTTTGAGACATTCTACCCTGCCCGCCCGGTACATCAAACATTTAAAAAAATAATACACCACAAAATTACTTGACGAGCTCTGCAGAATATTACTTTATTTACTGCTGTGTAAATAAAACAAATACATAGTTAAAGACTGACAAAAACTGTTGTGTTTGATCATGAAAATTGTGTTGCATAGGAATAGCTTAGCATAAATATACAAGTTAACAAAGTTAGCTGTTTGTTTTTTTAATTTTAAATGCTTTAGCATGTTGGTTAAAGTGGCCCGCGAAGTTCTCTGACATTTTCAATGTGGCCCCAAAGTGACAGTTGTGTCTAGTGGTTCTATTCTCAAAAATTGACCTAATTTGAAAACAATCCCTCAGAAAAGCCATTTTTAATTATAAAAGTTACAGTAGCTGTCAAATTAATGTCCAATGTTGAGGATTGTTGTGTAATCAAATTTAAATAACATAGTTTTCTTTCTCCCAGTATCAGCAGCTCAATGTCCTCGAAAGTGAGCAGCTCTGGGTCTTCGGGTCAGAGCAGCTCCTCAACCACCACCACCACCAAGGTCATAACCAAGGTCATTGAAGAGGTGTCTTGAGCACCAAACCTCCCAGAATCTACTTGGTGTGGATTCAACCAGTCATGTCGGTCTGGCTGTGGGCTGGAGCCAGTCCTCAACTCAAATAATTTCATGTACAATAAATCTCTTCTCCTGTCAACCTAAAAACAAACTACTTGTACCCTATACTTAAAGTAGAGCCTAATCTAATGACATGCCTTGGCAGTTCACATGGGAATTTTGAGCAAGTCTGTCAATTGCCAAAGTAATTTCCTGCTTTTCTGTGGTATAAAACTCAATAAAAGGGTAACACAAAAAGTCTTTGTCTTAAAATATTTTGAACATTTTCAAGCAAGTTAGTGAGGTGAAGTCAATGTGAAGCCTATAGTGTGACATGCTGCAACAGCAAACTGACAATAGATCTGCCACATTTGAGTGACGGTTGTCTGAAGAACACCTTAACCCTGTTTAGCCAATCAAGCCTCAGGCAAAACGCTGGCACGCCAACCCTTAGATGCGGGAATTATTAAACACAGTCAAGAAGGTACAGTATGTCTTGTCCTGTTGAGTGCATGGAGACATGTTATTTCCTACCAGCTCCAGGGTAACTGTGCAAAAACAAAACATTAAAAGGTGTAGGCAGCGATGCTGGAGAAGGATTATTGTAACACCTCTCCCTTCAATGCCACAGGGTGCTTCTTTAGAAACTACATGTCCCAAATTGGACACGCATTCCCAAGGCTGGGATTGTGATATGGTTTAGTCTGCATCACAAAAAGCATCACTGTGGCCCAGTGGATACCACTGTGGCCTCACAGCAAGAAGGTCCTGGGTTCAAACCCGTCGTCACGGCCTTTCTCTGTGGAGTTTTCATGCTCTCTCCGGTTTTCCCCACATCTAAAAAAACATGTCAGGTTCACTCTCGTCAGTGCCGTTGACAAGTGACACTGGCATATATCTGGAGATGGTCCCCGGGCGCTGCACAGCAGCTGCCCACTGTTCCTTTGAGGGATGGGTTAAATGCAGAGAACAAATTTCGCTATGTGTACGTTACATTAATGGCACCTTTACTTTGTGTTCCCATTTAGAGTTTGGGCTGTGTAGAAAGAAACATGTCTTCATCTTTTCAGCGCACACCTAGAACAGCTTGGACATTGAGGAAATATTGACTGAATTTGACAAAAAGTGTATTGCCTTACAATCTCTGACTCTACTTTTAATATACTGTACGTTGCAAAGCCTTTAACTCAACCTAGCCCAAAAATCATCCTAAATGTCGGTGTTCACACAGCCAATACTCAAACATCTATACACTTACATTTCCCATAACATTTCAGTCAAATATCAACCACTACGTATCCCAATCACTCTGGTTAGGTTCAACAATTAGCAATTACATCTTAAACATGCGACATTAGTGTTGCATTCATTTATCAAGTAATCTTCCAGTACACTTTTTTTGTATTTAAATGTTTTTATTTTTAAAAGAAATTACATGTTAGCAATAGAAGATTTACACAGTGAGCGATCGCTTGGACAAGGGGTTGGTGACATGGCACTCACTCTGTGATGCACCAATACAGGCGTTGGGGCTCAGTGGCTACAATCCAGGCTGATATGCTTGGTACTGGTGAAGTCCAGAGCCATGGAAAGAACAGAGTTATTCCAACAGAAGTTCAAACTTTTCAATGGTCACAAGGTTCATGGATAGGCAAAACCTATAGCACAATAGTTCCAGGAAGTGCTTGGTGGGCATGAATATGTATGCATGCATGTATGCACGCACGCACGCACGCGCACACACACACACACACACACAAACTTAATTTTTAAAAGATTAGTAATCAATAAATGCACCGATTTACATTTAAAATAGAATTTATAGGCCACTTTTTGTATTTAGGCTAACTTCCGGGAACTATTTGGATGCTCTGTTGCTGTGAGAAAAAAAAAAAACTTAAATTGGAATGAGCGGAGATGACGCAACTCTCTCTTTACATGGCTCTGGTGTTGCCCACTAAGAACCAAGTACATGAGTGTAGTAGCACAATGCTACTGGAATGAAATTCATTGACAAATTGCACTAGAGCAACAGTATGTTTCCTTAAAACCAGAAGACGGACCACGTAACAAAAGAGTGTCCCACACCTCCACAGACCTGTTCAAGGAATACTTGTCTTAAGTCGTTTTTTCATCAAAACTGTCAGTATCAATGAAACCTTTCAGGCCAAGTATTTTATTTATTTATATTTATATATATATAAATAAAATAAAAATAATAAACTTCAATACAATTAGTCAGGCATCGAGATAAAAACAAGTAAAAAATAGCCGATATTTACGTAGTTTAACATGATAATGTCCACATGCTTCTGAAGCCAGTTTCACCTGTTTTTGCATCGTGTAACAATTGATATCTTAAAATAAGGCTGATTGTGTGTCCCGACACTGATTGGCAGTCGAAGCAAGTACAACGGAACTCATTTAGACACGTGACACGTACCAAAAAAAAATAAAAAAAAGTATTTGTTTCGAGTGTTTTACATACTTGGTCATCAAAGATCGTACACTGTTGGTAACTATGCCAAGGATTTGTACAGCTTGACACTGGAAAAAAATAAGTACTTACTTGTTGCTCACTCAGTACCACAAAATACTTTAAAATATTTTAACTGCTATCGGTTAAGTACACAAGTACTTATATTTGGTCCAATGGATGCGGCTCCATATTGGTACAGGAAGTACTAAATTAAAATAAGTACTCACACTTGGTCACGGACAGATTGGTGCTTGGTATTAGCAAGTACTAAAGAAAATAGTACTAATAAACAGTCCTTATATATATGCAATGTATGTATGTATATATATATATATATATATATATATATATATACACATATAAAGAAAAAAAAGGATACCGTGTATTGCTGCACACACTCCAGCAGACGGACCAGCGACACGTTATACAGACTATCTACAGGACCCTTAGTAACAACACCCACCCCATAGACGCACAGTACATAACATAGTACGTACAGACACTTGCTCAAGAGCAAATCAGTCAAAGTCGACCCAGCCCACATACACAATGCAACAAACAAAAAAGAATAAAAATAAAAGACAAAAGAGAAGAAAGAAAAACTAAAAAGCATTTATAGTATTTATAAAACAAAAGGAATAATACTTTTTTCCCCCTGCATGAGAGGTTAAAGGGTATAGTGTTTTTGTAAAAAAAAATTGAAATGCATTTATTTTTCTATTCTCAGCTGCTTTCATTGTCCAGGGTGCTGCTGCTGGAGATGCTGCTGATGCTGCTGCTGGTGGTGGTGCTGCTGGTGCTGCTGGTGCTCGCCGCATCCACCCGCTCGCGCTTGTGGATGTGCTCGTGCGCCCTGAGGTGGCCCGACTGGCTGAACGTCTTCCCACACTGCGGGCAGGCGAACGGCCGCTCTCCGGTGTGGATCTGCTGGTGCGCCTTCAGGTGGCCGAGGCGGCCGAAGCTCTTGCCGCACTGCGTGCAGCCGAACGGCCGCTCGCCCGTGTGGATCTTCTCGTGCGTCTTCAGCACACCCGAGTTGCTGAAAGTCTTGCCGCACTGCGAGCAGGTGTAGGGCTTCTCGCCCGTGTGGATCTGCAGGTGGCTGCGGTAGCTCGTCTCCTTGGTGAAGCTCTTGCCGCAGTGCTGGCAGCAGTACGGCCGCTCGCCCGTGTGGCTCAGCTGGTGGGCCTTCAGCTCCTTGGACTGGCCGAAGCTCTTGCCGCACGTGGGGCAGCAGAAGGGTCTCTCGCCCGTGTGCAGCCGCTGGTGCGAGCGCAGGTCGTCCGCCTTGGTGAAGCCCTTGGGGCAGTGGGCGCACACGTACGGCTTCTGGCCCGTGTGGATCAGCTGGTGCCGCTTGAGGTTGCCCGCCTGGCCGAAGCTCTTGCCGCACTGCGAGCAGGTGTAGGGCCGCTCGCCCGTGTGGATGCGCTGGTGCGTCTTCAGGTTGCCCAGCGTACTGAAGCTCTTGCCGCACTGCGTGCAGGAGAAGGGCTTCTCGCCCTGCATGTTGCGGGGCTTGCGCGCCGTGGGGTTGTGGCTCCTGCCGTTGCTCCCGCCACCGCCGGCCGCCGCAGAGGGCTTGCCGTCCTCGCCGTGCTGGAGGTCGTACAGCGCCCCGCCGCCGAACTCTGGGTCGAGCTTGCCCACGCCGTCCATCGTCATCATCATCATGGGATCCGGCCGCAGCTTGTTGAGCTCGGTGCGGAGCTCGGCCATGTGGATGGACTCCAGGCTGTTGGGGTGCAGGTCGGAGCGTTGCAGGTGGCCGGACATGAGGTTTGGCTCCGGGTACTCGCACTTCAGGGTGCCCAGCTCTGCAGTGTAGTAGCACTGGAGGTCCACGTGGTGGTCTGACCGGATGTACTCCAGTGTGTCCGACACCTGAGACCGGCACAGGGACAATTGGAGCACTTAGGACACTTTTGCCCACCCCAACGTAATACTTGTGTCTAACAACCTGGCATGTCAGGTTAGAGACAACCTGTTCAGTGACACAATGGCACAAAAATGCATTCTAAGACCAGCTGTCTTCTCCAAGGAGAAGCAAAGTTTGATCAGGGTGATCTCAGAAGGTTTGGTGAATTACACTACAGCCAGGGCTGCTTCTCTCTGTGGCCATTTTGCACACACTCTCCGCTACAAAGAAGAGTTTCTTGATATAGAGGTGTTGCTAGAGTAGAAGGTAGGGTGACCTGCTGTTGCAGTGAATATTTAACTGTAGACCAGGTTAACTACTTTAGCTTTCGGTTCTTTGCCAGCTCCTGATCGGCATACTTCCCCCCTTGGACCTGTAGGTAGCAGACCGGTTTGGACTAGCATCCCACCCACACACACACAAAAATAAAAAAATAATAATATCAGCAAAAATAGAGAGCTTTCTAGACCTGTGCCACTTAAAAAAAGTAGTCCAGTTAGGCACACACGTTTTAAATGATTTGCAGTCGGCTAATGATCTTGGGATCAGTGGCTGGCACATAAACGAAATAAGATTGAAACTCATTCCCTATAGAAGTGGTACACAACCATAAGCCTCAAAGGACTGACAAGGGTAGGTTTTTTTTCCCCCATTCAAACACGTCTGCACATGCTAATTAGCACACTTGTCAACCACAGGCCGGAGAAGCAATTAGTGAGAACACTGCTTACTCTTGGGCCTTGGTGTCAGACACTGTCCCAGATATAACACTTTTAGTGTAGTCATATAGGTTTTCTCCCTAAATAATTCAGAGCAATACTAACCAAACACTGCCCACGTATGATGCAAATATACAATATAAGAAAGATGTTGTCTTGACTTAATACGGGGGCACTTTTAGATGAAGGGTGACCATACTGACAAGAGAAGACTATAAATAGTCACTAGCTGGGTTTACAAAGGCCCTTTTCTAATCTTTCTGAATTGAACCTATGCGATTGACAACTTCAGGTTACCTGTTTACATGGGATGTCACCTAATAGGGTCTGGCATTTATATGCGCCGTCGCAACTTATCAGAATGGATGTTAAACACGCACACATTATCTAGCCCATAATGTAGCGTGTCCCGCTAGCAAAAGGCTAAAACCAGCCAGCTTCTAGCTGTAGGTACGTCGTAGAGTGAGGCTATTTGTGTGACTGGGGAAGAAATGTATGGCTCCAGAAGTCACCGTACTAACTCCCATTCACTTATTTGTACGTGTTGCAATGGTTTGGTCCAGTCTTTGTACAGTGGCTGTGCAGAATAGCCTAGCGGCATTACACACAACCTAAGATGGGCCGTGTGCAGAAGAACGAAACCAGGGAGTAGTCGTGTTTAACAGTTTACATGTTAGAATTCTTCTTTCAATCGGGCTATACTACCTCTCTGCTTTGGAATGAAATTTCAATTGGGTTGGCCATTTCTCTTCCGATCGTGGGGTTTATAAGGAGCATTTTCTTTCTGGTTGGGCTTTTAAGGCAATTCCAAATCGGAATAATAGGGACCATGTAAACACAGCTATTTTCATTATTATCGTAATAATCATTATCAGTGTAAAATGTCTACTTCTTTACTCTATTACTAAATCTCAGAGTGAATGTGAAATTAAAGTTCGTATTTTACAGGGTTTCAGGGAACCCTAAACAATATATGACACTTATTACTACAATGTGTAAAACACCTGCCAAAACGCACCTGGGAAATGTAGTCAAACACCAAGCTGGGCTCATAATGCGACTTGTAGTCCAACTCAATGACCTCGCCATGGTGGAACGGGTCCAGGTGATGGTCGCAGTGGTGTCCGCGGTGCTCCGACTTGATGTAGTCCAGGCCGCTGATCTCCATCTTGACCTGGTCGCGGCCCAGCTCGGCGGAAGACAGCGGCTGGATCTGCAACAGGTCCACCGTGCGGATGGGCTCCAGGTCGCAGCAGCCGGCGCCGCCTCCGTCGTCCTCGTAGTCGTCGTAGTCCTCCGGCTCGCTCTTGACGCACGGCAGCATGGCCAGGGGCTCGGCCACCTCCGCCAGGGAGCAGAGGGTGGTGGGCGTCGGGGGGCAGTCTGGAGACAGCAGCTCCAGGCTCGGGCTCTGTGGGGAGCCGTCGCTCCGGAGAGAGGGCTCCAGGGGCGGGGGGGAGTGGGCCAGCCCCAGGCCCAGGCAGTCTGCCTCCAGCTCTGTCATGGCGTCACGAGGGAAGGGAGGGAAAGGGGGAATGTGAGTTCAAGTTCGAGTCTCCGCCTCCCTCCTCCTCGCGCCGCTCTCGCGTACACCGCCGCTAGTCCGAAATGTTCTCCGATTTGCCTCTTCTTCACGTGCTCTGCAACCGTCCTCCTCTTCCTCCTCTCTGGGCCGGCGCAGCAGAGCCCAGCCTACCCGGTGAAGGGCAAGGCGGGGTGGGGACGGATGTCGGCACACCTCAGCGCCCCCCCCAGGGATGACGCCACAATAAAAACGAGGTCAATGTGACTTTCTGCTAGTGTCACCATCCACTGCTACCTGGGACAGGCCTGGGGGTGGAGGAGGAGAGCGAGAGAGGGAGGAGGGGGAGGTGAGAGACAGATTGGGTTGGGACAGTTTTAAAGATGATATTAGACTGATAAAATGAAGGGAATGATTTACATGTGTTCTTAAGGAATTTTAGCATTTATATTCATAACCTTTATTTAGTTGAGAAAGCGACTGCCAGATTGACAAATTATCGAGTATTTTCTTTACCGAAATGTCCCCCTACTCATCAGTGCAAATGTGTACTTGATTTGTGTTCGTTATACTATGCAAAAGGACTTTAGAATTGGCAGATTAAAGCATTGCCAATGACAGCGCATGTAATTTTTTCATAATATCGGTCAAGCAAATTCAGGTTTTGGAAGGACACAAAAGTTAGAACTGACCGTGCCTATTCCCTGACACAATAAGGTGGGCCTGCAGTTCGCACACACCGAAAAGTTCACAGGAAGCTGGTATCAAACTTGGCATGCTCGACGTCTTAACGCAGCAAAGTATAAAAGCGCGTAGAAAATGCACGACCAGACTTTTGTTTCATCGCGCAGTGAGTCTGATGGCAGCAAATATGCAAAATGTTGTGCCTACCTGTCGATATGTTAGCCAGGTAGCAGTCTCAACTCGCCACGCAAACCATACATACACTCTACTAGTTGACTGCAAGAATCTAGCGATTTATTTATTTTCCTTACTGAAATAGATTTACCGTACATGTCTACATGTCTCTTATTAGGTAACTTTGCTCTTTCCGAGCATAATACATATTTTGACGCGGTCAATTCTGCGCGATGACTGCAAAGGAGAGTCAACATAAGGACATCTGGGAATTTTTACATGGTTTTCTCGTGTACAAAGACAGGGCAAGGTGCCATGTCTTGCTAGCTGAGCTAGCCAGTGGCCATCTTGTTTATCACTATACCATCGGCTGCTGCTTTCCAGCTGAACTAGCTGAAGCTAGCATGGTGGCTAACCACAGCTGGCGCTCAGTGGCATGCAGAGAGGCCATAGAAAGTGAGAGTAAGTAGGGCTATGGCAGAGAGCCTCTGTCTTTTCTGTCGTTACTGTAGTTGTGCATTTTGCACACTGGCAGGACCACAACGGGGAGCTTTGACAAAGACTAAAGGAACAGGGTCAAATTGTCTAAAGCCCAATTCCAGTATGTGCAGCTGGGGCCAGTTGCCAGTTTCACACAGCTTGTCAGAAAAGAGGTGAAATAAAAAAGAAGGAAACAGCACGATTGTATAACGACGCTTACCTGCGCTCCGTACGGTTCATGGCTGCTTCGTGCTCGCCGCCGCCGCCGCCGCCACAGTTGCCTTGACTTCGAACTCCACCGGACCCGCCACGTCCACCTCGACCGAACAACCCTTCAGCCTCTCTCTCTCTCTCTCTCTCCCTCTCTCTCTCCCTCGCTTCCTCTCTCCACCTCGCTCTGCCTATCTATCAGACTAATTCCGCGTCGGTCGTCTCACTGCCTGCCTGGCTCCTCTTCTCACTCCCTCCGTTGTTTCTCACCCTCCTCGGTGTTCCAGTACGCGGTGCGCCAGTACCAGTACCAGTACACGGGTTCGGAGTAGGTCGGTGTGCGCGTGAACAAGCATGCGTGCTCCGCATCAACACGGCCACACGGAGAGCAGCCACGCGCTCACAGCAATGTTGTGGCTATTCTGTTTCAATGCACCCGGTGTCGTAAATCAACGGGTACATTGTCAAAGAGCAGGATCCCCGCAGAGAATAGGCATGGAATGTACCCGGTGTCGTAAATCAACGGGTACATTGTCAAAGAGCAGGATCCCCGCAGAGAATAGGCATGGAATGTAAGAATAGCCTATTGCAATACAAAGGCAATTGGTCACCAACGTCAAATAGCATTTAGACAATAAAATAAAAAAGATATGTAGGCTCCGCCTATATATAATAATGATATACTAATATATAGCCTAGTCTTTATAGTGAGATCATGTTATCTATGTTTTACCAACCATAAAATGTAATTAGATGATCAAAAATGAATTGAGTGCTTATAGGCCGCTGAGGTGGCCCTACATTATTTCACATATTTACTATTTATTAAACATTTACAATCTATTATTCATTCTACATTTTATTTTTTTTTATAATTGATTTATTTTAGATATGCAAGTAATGTTTCTAAAACACCAACCGCCTTTCCAACATGTTAGGAAAGGGTCAAACAAATTGTGGGAAAATCCTTAGCCAGGAATGTTGAGGAGTATGAGAGTCTCGTACTTAAGGAACTGTTTATCCAACTGATCTGAGGTATGAGGAATTGTAATGGGTTTGAATGAAAACCTGCATATTCCTGGCCTATTTGATTGGACACAATTGCTTTATGATATTGTAAACAATATAGCAGCAAACAACTTTTTATTCTATGTAAAGATATAGTGTAGTAATGGTGTCCTGAGCAGAGAATTACATCACAATCCCTTTGTGTTGTAATCTGAGCTCCTCTGTTCTTTGTTTTCATAACCAGCAGCCACTGGTTCATGTTCAGAGCTGGGAAGTACTTTAAGTGCAAATACTTAAGTACTGTGTGTATTTTTTATTTTTTTATGTATGGGTACTTTACTCAAGTATGTATTTTTCTGACAACTTTCGACTTTTATTCATTACATTTTGAAAACAAGCTAGTTACTTGTTGAGGAATTGTTGATTTATTTTGCATAATTGAGCGCCTTCCCAATATAATCAAGACTGATTTCAAACCTAAAGAAAAGAGAAGAAATACTATCCATTCCTATTGGCACATATTACAAGATGAAACAGACAAGAAAGGCTCTTTCAGTATGCTATTGTAATTAAATCAAATCTTGCGATTATAGCCTACACCATCTACAGATTTAGTAGCAATGTTGTCAACTCTTTTGTATTCAGCCACAGGTTCTCATCTACAACAAATGTCATCTTGATAAGTAATAATCTTTTGGCATGCCTGATCCATCCCTAGAAATAGGATACAATGGGAACAGCTGTGGTTGGTCTAATTGTTCTAAATAGTATAACATATTTTATATTTGTAATACAATATTTCTATGAGATATTATGCCATTGCAATCAGTTTGTATTTGGTATTATGTAAGGGTTTGAATTTAAGTTTAACAATTTTGAAAATAGTGTATAAGCATACTTATTGGCCTGTTTTAGTTTTAGGTCCTAGCAATTGCAAAAAACTATATCAGGATATATTATATTAACATTATTTAGATTATATTTTATGATATTAAAACATTGTCTTCTTGAGGTTCAGTTAGCTTTTACCCAGAAACAGCCGGTACAATTTAATGTCGTTCACAATTTCTTTTTAAGTTTTCCTTTTTAGTACATTTCAGAGCATGTACCTTTTTTACTTTTACTTGAGTTCAGAAAGTGAATCTGTACTTCTACTTAAGTACGGACTTTGTGCACTTTTGACACCTCTGATTAATGTTAGTGCATATGCTACTTGTTGTGATATCTAGTGCAACGTTAAGGCCTCATACACTTTACAATGTTAAAGGTACTTTATTTGTCACATACACATACATACAACGAAATTCATCCTCTGCATTTAACCCATCCCTCAAGGAAGCAGTGTGCAGCCGCTGTGCAGCGCCCGGGGACCAACTCATGATTGTTGGCAGTGTCACTGGTCACATGAAACTGACTGGAGAGTTAAACCTAACATGTTTTTTGATGGGGGGGAAACCGGAGCACCCGGAGGAAACCCACGCAGACACGAGAACATGCAAACCCCACACAGGAAAGCCAGGACGACCGGGGTCGAACCCGAGACCAGTTGCTGGGCCACCGTGCTGCTGTTGCACACCCTCTGATAAACCCTCACCCACTTGTACATATTGTACATATATGGCTTATTGTGTCTAACAAATACTTATAGTGTCTAACAAATACTAAAAGAAAAGAGGCTTGGGTATATCAAGGAGTATGTATACAGCATGTAGCCTACATACAAAACTAATGTGTTTCAGTGTACTCTCCTGTATCACTGATTTCCTTCATATCACTTCCTTTCATTCAACAAATGTCAGTGATTGTAGGACTACTGTGCTTGCCATGCCAAACAAGTAGACAGTATTTGTTTTAAGCATAAAATTGCCTTTTTCTCCCCAGGAACTGTATAGTAGCAAGGATACAAGGAAGGCACTGTCAGTTGTCCTCACATATTGGGTTTATTTGACTCTTAACACTAAAATATTTGCCCAGTCCCATTGTCTAAAACAGGTACCAAAAACATCACCATCTCTTATATAGTTTTACCATAGAAGAAGACCACATTCTACCACTGCATTTCTGACATTCTATGGCGCTCGTTCGCCACAAGGGGCACAGGAAAAAGAACAACAATGGCTTGAGTCACAGTCCCATATTGGCTTGTCCATCCATTCCAGAGTTTACTTTGAACTGCAGGTAGGAAATCAAATGGAAAAAAACTGATATTTATTTATGAGTTCAAAGGAAAGCTGAAAATGACAGTTGTGAATATACAGGTCCTAAAATATTTGTAATTTTGACAATAAAAGAAGCTGTGGAGGTTGTAATCAAAAGAACAATGCAACATTGCAACAATTCAACCTGTGCTATTTGGGAAAACATAACACATGGCGTTTTACCTTGTGATTTGTTTTTTGAAAATCTACACAAATTTAAAATCTGATGTTTCCAACACACTCAGATGTGTTAACCACTGTATAGCAACACGTTTCCTTTACTTACACTACATTCTATATACATACACACACATATATATACATATATATATATACACACACATATACATATATATATATACACACACACATATATATATACATACATATACACACACATATATATACATACACATATATATATACATACATATACATATATATATACATACATATACATATATATATACATACATATACATATA
>JAODUE010000023.1:35603-52899 GCA_027564755.1 Amblyopsis hoosieri | reverse complement strand
GCAGAAGTAGGCCCCGGTCTTGTGGCTGTTCTTGTGGTTGAGGAGGGAGCTGGCGTGGCGATAGGAGCGGCCACACTGGTTGCACACGTGGGACTTGGTCGCCCCGCCGCCGCCGCGGCTACGGGCTTTGGCCGCGGCGCGGGGGTCGAGGCCTTGGGCCTGCATCAAGGTGAGGTCCAGGCCCGAGCCCCAGCCCATCTCCCGGGAGCCCCCCGGCCGGGACTGCTGGGCTCTGGGCTGCCGGGGCTGCGGGGCCTGGCCGTGGCTGATCTCCATGTGGAGCCGGAAGCTGGCCTGCGTGGGGAAGTGGCGCTGGCAGGAGCGGCAAGTCAGCTCCCTCTGCTTCTGGTGGACGCGGCGGTGGTTGTGGAGCTGGGAGGAGACGCGGAAGGCCTTGCCGCAGTCGTGGCAGCGGTGGCGGCGTGTCTCCGAGTGGATGCGCCGGTGGTTCTTCAGGGCGAGCAGGTTGGAGTAGGTCTTGAGGCAGACGGCGCAGTGGTAGATGCCGACTGTGTGGGTGTTCTTGTGGTTGAGCAGGGAGCTGGCGTGGCGGTAGGACCGGCCGCACTGGTCACACCTGTGCAGCGACGGCAACAAGAGAAGGAGGAGGAGGAGAGGGGAAGGAGGAGAAGGAAGGGGGGACGACGACGTGAGGACAACAGGATGTGGGGGGTTGGGATGAAAGAGATACAAACAAAGCGAAGATTAGCATCGGAACATGATTTGTCATTTTCCATTCAAACCACGTGCAACTTAATTACTTAACCACTTCTTTTGTCATTCATAATCAAACTTGAATTAAATGGTAAATGCCTAACATAATCATTGTCCTATGTGGCTAAAGCTAACAAACACAGGTATATGATCTTAAATCCGGCTTTAAACTTTCAAGAAGGCTATAAAGTGGTGTACCGTGTAAAGCTAGGGTTTCTAGATAGGCCAATTGGACGAGGATGAGTGAGAAGGGGGAGGGAACAGGGGGGTAAAAAAAGCTATGAACAAACAAAATGCAAAAACTGATGGCGGGAATAGGAAGGCATCTGATGCTCCCCACACTGCAGAGTCTTCAAATGTTTTTCAAAGTTCTTAATCTTCTCCCTACGTAGTTCTTCAATTTACATTGAAGAACGACACATTTACAATTTATAAAATACATCAGTAGCGGGGGGGGGGGGATTCCAATTTGGAATCAAGTCAGAACAACACGTACGCGACCCCTTGGACGTAGTGCTTCTAGAGTAAGCTACGGGCATCTAAATAAAACAGTGGTTCGTGTAGATAATGTAGCCCTAGCCTTGTGCAGTGCAGCTAGCTTAAAATACTTCCTCACCTTCCCTGCATTTTACACTGACTTTGGGCAAGAGATCTACAAACGCCAAAGGTACCATCTCATAACTTAAATACAGACTATTCTAATAACGGGCCGATATGCTAATATCACCTACATAAGGACAACAGTCAATCACAAACAAATAAACACTACAGTCAAATTAATTACAAGTACAAGGAACACACAAAATCATTACGGCTACACAAAACTACGTAAAATTATCTGTAAATTTTGGCTAAGAGAAAGCATACAAAATACACATCTAAAAATCGTATGTATTAAACTGTAGGTAGCCTAGAATAAGCTTAAGTGTATGATATATGCTATCTGAAAGCAAACGGGGTTGACTTATCTGGTCTCTCCACTAATTCAATTTGTCCAAACTTCAGAAAAATCCGAATTCCGGCACGCGTATGGTCCCAAGGAAGCCGGATTGGAGATCATATACCTGTAATAGACATGTAGAGACCTAAATTGATCTTCACTACTTTTTCAACTTCAAAGAATCACAAGCAACTGACGAGAACTCACGTGTACCGACACTCGTCGCCCTCTCCTGGGGGTGCGGCTGCCTTCCTTCTGCCTTCCATGCCTACCTGGTTGTCCCCACAGCGGTGCCTCGCGAGGCCGGACCTCCCCTGGAAGCTCTTCCCGCAGCTGGGGCAGCCGAAGGGAGTGGCGCCCTCTTCGTGCACCTTTTGGTGGTTGCGGAGGAACCTGGCCAGCCGGAAGGCCTTGCCGCACGTGTGGCAGATGTGCTTCTTGCGCTGCGTGTGGATGCGCATGTGGTTGCGCAGCGCCATGTAGTTTGTGTACGGCTTGTCGCAGAAGTTGCAGCGGAAGTCGCCCGTCTTGTGCGTGTGCTTGTGGTTGAGCAGGGAGCTGGCGTGCTTGTACGCGCAGCTGCACAGGTCGCAGGCGTAGGGCCGCTCGTCCGAGTCCAGGTCGACGCTGCGGCCCTCCATGCTCAGGTTGGAGCTGTTGACGGACGCCGCCGAGGACGAGGGCAGGTGCTGCGCGGGACAGTCGTGGGCGGCGAGCGCCTCGGCCGTGGCGAAGCCTTCGCAGCAGCCGTCGCACTCAAAGTCCATCTGGGCTCCGGGGCCTTGCGGGCCCTTGCAGAGGCCTGCGGTGGTGTGGGTGGCCAGCTGCTTCTGCGTGCGGAAGCCCTTGCCACATTCTTGGCAGTTGTGCTTCTTCTGGGCAAAGTGGAGGCGCAGGTGGTTCTTCATGGCCAGCCGGTTCGGGTAGGTGGAGTTGCAGACGTTGCAGTGGTACTCGCCGATCTTGTGGAGGTTCTTGTGGTTGGCCAAGCTACCCGCGTGACGGTAGGTTTTCCCGCATTCGTCGCAGGCAAAGGGACGGCGCCCGCCCTCGGACGGGTCGAACTTCTGGGGCCTGGAGGTGCCCGCTGACGAGTAGGGCTTTTTGAAGCTCTGCTGACCGTATTTGACGGCGCTCATTCCCTGGCCCTTGGAGGACTCGGCCCTCATCCCCTGCATCTGAGAAGGCCCAGCCTGCTGGAAGCGGGAGCCGTTGGGACCCGTGCGGACGAGGCCTTTGGCCCGGTGCTCCTCATGGAGCCGCAGGTGGTTGATCAGCTGCTTTTGGATCTTGAAGGCTTTGCCACACTCTTCACACTTGTGCCTGCAGATGGGATGAAAAGAGATAAAGAAATCTAAAGGTATCGTTTTAGGCTATACCTCTATGTCTATGGACAATCAATCACCGATATCACAAAGCTATTGTAGCTAATCAATTTCTTGGAAGAGGAAATATTAAGAGTATTAGAGGAAAACAAATAGTTAACGATAAATACAATACTAGCCATTGCTATTATAAGGTCAATAATCTAGCCAAGAAGAGAGTCTAATTAGATTAGATTCTGAGTCAGCTGATCGTGTTATTACCACCCATACGAAGAGGTTCAATCGTACCAAAGAGGGTATAATAGGAACTCACCTCTTCAGGTCAAAGTGGGTCCTTTGGTGATTTTTGAGCGCAAGCAGATTGTAGTAGCGTTTCTGGCAGACCAAACAGCGGAACACGCCCGTCTTGTGGGACTTCTTGTGGTTGAGGAGGGAGCAGGGGTGCCGGTATCCTCGTCCACACTGGTCACACTTGTGTGGCCTGTCACTTTGGTCGCCCCCCATCGACCTGCGTCCGTCGCCCCCGAGGTCACGACTCCCTCCGGCAACGCCACCGCTGACACCGTCTCCCCCGGCCATCCCCTTGGCTCCGTTTAGGCCCTGCTTGCTCAAGTTTCCGGCCCTGTTTTTCCCGGGGCACAGGTGGGTGATGAGGTGGTGCCTGTCAGCAAAGAACATGCCACAGTCGACGCAAATGTGGTTGCGGCCGTCCATCTTGTCGTTGCCGTTTGAAGCGGCGACGCCAATGGACTGTCCGTCCGGCCTCTGGGGACCGTGGACCAGCTGGTGATTGAGGAGGTCCTGCTTCCTGGAGAAGCTCTGGCCGCAGGTGGAGCAGATCATCCGCCAGTCCTGGCCCACGGTGGACGGGCCGGCGCCCGTCGGATTGTTGGCGTGGCTGCGGAGGTGGCTCCTGAGGGCCCTTAGGCTGGCGTAGTGGTTGCCGCACACGGAGCACTGGTAGACCTCGCCGTCGTCCTCGTCGTCTTTGCTCCCGCCCATCCTCTTGCCCCCGCTCTGGGAGTACTGGCGGTGGACGCCCCCTCCTTCCTTCAGGTTGCCGGAGCCGGCGGAGGGCAGCGAGGTGCCGCCGGGGCTGTGGTAGTTCCCCATGTTCCCCATGAAGCCGTTGGACATGTTGCCCTGCTGCTGCTGCTGCTGCTGCTGCTGGCCGCGCCGGGGGCACATGTGCGACTTGATGCCGGATATGTCCGTGTACATCTCCCCACAGTCAGCGCACATGTGCCTGTCCGCCTGCCGGTGGGCGGCGGAGTTGCTCTGGGACAGCGAGCTGCCATCGAAGCGGTCGTGGAACTCCAGGGAGTCCAGGCCGCTGCTGTGCCCGCCGTCCGGCACGAAGTGGGCGGCGTCGCCCAGGTTGCCCGGCAGTGAGATGGGGGTGGTGGCGCCGCTGCCCTCCTGCACGTAGCTCTGCTGGGAGTCCAGGGTCAGCGGCTCCGAGGACAGCCAGTCGTTGCCGTCACTGCCGATGGGCTGGTTGGAGGGGCGGCCCTTGTGGCTGCGCAGGTGGCTGTGCAGCGCTGCCAGGTGCGGGTACTGCTTGCAGCAGATGGTGCACTGGTAGTGGCCCGTCTGGTGGGAGCGCTTGTGGTTGACCAGGCTGCCCGCGTGGCGGTAGCTCTTGCCGCACTCGCCGCACTTGAAGCGCCTCTCGCCGTCGTCCGGAGAGTTGGCCTGGGGCACGCGGCCTCCGGACGGGGAGGAGACCGAGCCCTGGGAGCCGGAGCTCATGCCGTCCGAATTGAGTATGGAGCCATCTTGGCTGTGGGAGCCGGGGTGGGGGTCGTGGGTCAAGTAATGGACCTTGAGGCTCTCCAGATCGGGGTGGCCCGCGCCGCAGTAGGCGCACGTATAGATGGGGTTGTTAACAGGAGGGCCCATTATGGGGTCATAGGGGCCTCTCTTCTCGCCGGGCAGTGGCGGCAGAGGCAGGGGGTCCCCCAGGGCCGGGGTGTACGCCGGGGAACGCACCGCGCTCAGGTTGTGCGGCATGATGCCCGGGAAGCTGCGCGGCAGTCCGAGGGAGGACGAGGCCGCGTTGTGCAGCAAAATGTGCTCCTGGAAGTCCGCCTTATTCGGCAGCGCCACTTGGCACAGGTGGCAGAAACAGCTAGCCGAGTCGTCGCTCTGGGACGACTGGGTGCCGCCGCCGCTCACCATCGATGCCCCGGGGGTCTTGAACTTGGAGTGGGTGCGCTCGTGGCCGTTTAGGGCCGCCAGGTTGCTGAACTGTTTGAAACACACAGAGCACTTGAACGTTCCTTGCTGGTGGCACTTCTTGTGGTTCACCAGGCTGCCGTGGTGCCGGTACGTTCTGTCGCACTGGTCGCACTTGAACGGCCGGTCCCAGGCGTCGTCGGAGCCGGGGGAGCCTTTCTTCCCGTGCTCTTCTGCCTCGTGGCTATGGAGGACGCTGTGGCCGATGCCGCTGTTGTTCAAATGGGAGCGGCTGAAGCCGTCCGAAAGGTCCTGGGCTAGGTTGTAGTCCCTGTCCTCGTGGGCCGCCTCCTCGGCCACCTCCTCGCTCTCCTCCTCTGTCTGCGTGCTGCTAGGGGACAACGTGTGTATGCGCAGGTGGTTCTTCAGAGCTACCGCGTTGGGCAACGTGCGGGTGCAAACGGGACACTGGAAGGAACCGACCTCGTGAGATTTCTTGTGATTGGCTAAACTGCCTGCGTGCTTGTAGATGCGACCACACTGTTCACACTCGAAACGTCCGGTCTCTTCCTGCTGATAATGTGCTTTCATATGTTCTAGGAGACTTGGTGTACTCGGGCAAACCATATCACACTCTTTACAGGGGAAACCCTTGGCACGGCTCATATCATGCATTGCCATAGTACTGTAATGCAAATCGGTAGGAAGAATCACGGTTCACAACGCAGTAATGAACAGTGATGCGAAGGAAGTGGCGGGGGGGGAAAGGCGTGCTTAGCTCTTCAGGAGTAGGTGGCGGCAGCCATTTTCGCCCCGGCAGCTGTCGATGGGGGTTCATTAAATCAGGGACCTCCCTGGCAAGCAGGAGGCAGGCCTGGGGTCACACCGGCCAATGGGGTAAAACTGTAGGGGAGGAAGAAAACCAAACAAACAAAAGCATGTTAATTCTAAGGGCTGTGTGTATTGGGAATAACCTGGCGATACGATACGCATCACGATACGGGGGCCACGATTCGATATATTGCAATATTGTAAGCAAGGTGATATATAGTGATATCTAATTTGTGCAAAACTGTCATAGCAATGCTAATGTGTGGTGCTGCTGCTGCAAAAAAATAAACAATTGCTCAGGGACTGCAGGTGGAAATTAGCTTTAAGATTAATCTGGTAACAAGTATCTTTCCTGTCTTTTGATGTTAATATATTTTGTACATGGTCCCTTTTACGAATAAATTGAATCAAAAAGTTTGATCGATACCGTGATTTAGAGAATCGATACAGTATTGCAAACCGTAATCTCGCGATACTCAGGTGTATCGATATTTTTTTCCACCCCTAGTTTAAACAATCTTACAGATTGGTTGACTGGCCATATAGATTTTGACAATCCCTTGAGTGCAAAAACACACAAAAGGCACTTCTATTGTAAAATTGTGTTTCTTTCTATTGACGTTATCAGTCTGAGGGGGCCTGAAAGGGCTGGACTATTGAACTTTTGAAATGTACTTTTGAAATCTGGCCGTCAGCCAAAATGCCTATCTGACAAATATTTGGTGTGACATTTTCAGATTGTAACAGAAAGTCTATTACGTTTCTCTGATATCACAGTCAAAGTTAGCACCAACTGAAACAAAATGGTCATCTTGCAGGACGAAAGCCTGAAATGTCAGATGGAAATTAGAATGAGAGTCCTTTAAATACCTTTAAAACCAACAGATCTAATCTCACAGCAAACCTCAATACCTAGACAATCAGTGTTGTTGAAGCTTTTAACTCTATTCACTGTGCCCTTAGTACTATGTATGTAATGTAAGTCTCCAACTGACAGAGGCACACCTTTGTTGCTAGTGTAAAGAGGGGAGACGACATGCTCCCCCCTTCCCCCCACAGCCAGTGCAGCAGCCAACATGACTAATTAGTCAGCACCATATCCCTATGGATTTATGAGACAAGATTTTAAGTGAATTCAAAAGACAAAAAACCTGGCTAGCCTTGTGTACATAACAGAAACCAGCAAAATATTTAAAACAACCACAAACAAATATCCTAGCTGGCATTTGTCCCTGTTAAAAGTAATAAAAACATTAAAAACATTATAACAAAAGGTAGTTCCAAATCAAATCAATCAAACCAATCAATCAAACTTCAACAAGATCATAACAATTGGAACAAGAACCACATGGGTTTAAGAACACAGGCGCTTAACTGATGCCGGTGCCAAGTGAACTACCCACCTGGATCATGATTGGCTGGCAGTTCTGTAACCGGCTGACAAACAGTTTGAAATTACGTTGAGGTTTCACAATTAAATGAAAACATAACACACGCACACACTTCAGAATAGGTGCATTAAAATACACGCATCATAAAAACACTCGAGTCAGCCCAGTTCCTGCGCCGAGCACCAAACAGACCACCCCACGGTCCCATCTGGCCACAGTTCAGCCGGTGGCGCTGATCACAGCGGCCTTGTGTTGATACAGACACACCGCTGTTTGTTCCTGCCAACACGCCAACACCGCGGCAGACCACTGTGGAGGCCTAGTTCTCCTGCCAACCCCGTGGCCCCCCATCCTCCTCCACCCCCACAACCACAATTAGCTAAACTGACTTGGCCAAGCAGATGAAGTCCATATAATCCATTTAATCAGTGC
This sequence comes from Amblyopsis hoosieri, assembly GCA_027564755.1. Taxonomy (NCBI): domain Eukaryota; kingdom Metazoa; phylum Chordata; class Actinopteri; order Percopsiformes; family Amblyopsidae; genus Amblyopsis; species Amblyopsis hoosieri. The sequence goes on along the minus strand of JAODUE010000023.1, from coordinate 45,088 downwards.
ATCCACGTCTTGTGATGCATGGAGGCAGGCTTAATTATAAAGGGAAATGTGTGACTAGGAAATACACAGCAATAGTTAATACTCAAAACTCAATTAATTTAAGAATCTTACGGGGAAAACATACAAAGCAAAGACCTAAAGAGTTAGCTACATTTTCATATACTATTTATTAATTAACAATCTTATAATCAGAACAGGTTATTATTTTGTCACCACCAATCATAGAATTGGCTCAGAACATTAAGGAGGCGGTAGGAGGTCTTCATTTTGGTGGCTCTGAGCCTGACTCCACCTACTACTCAACTTTGAAAAATGTGTCAAGGAGCTGAGTGAGGGGAGGGGAGGGGCTGAGAGGGGGACCCCCATTAACATTTGAATTTGATGACGTATGAGCGTACCAAGCGTAACGGTGATTTTTAACAGATATGACGTGTAGTTCTGTTTTCAGCAGATTCTTTTTTTTTTATATATACTGGAATTTTGTCAATATTAACACCAGCATTGATGGGTCTCATCACAGATCAATACTACTTTGTTTACAGCTAAAAAGTGTTTTGGGTGCAGTTAAATTTTTTATGTAACATTAAACAATAGACATAACAAAAAAAATTAATACAAGAAACTATAACACAAATTAAGTAAAACCATCCTTTAATCTAAATATTGGATTATTTTGTCACCATCACAATTTGACAAAGAGCCAACACACACACACACACACCTAAACACAACAGGACTGCTGAACGGTTTCATTCCCTATTTAGCTCAAGGGTGACTGGCATGGTGCAAAGTAGGTGTACCGTTCTCAGTAGTCACCCATCGTGCTACAAAGAGGGCTGGATGAAAATGTCTAATAACAATGCAGGTGACAGATGTATTAACGTTATACTAAATATAGTGAGGACTTGAGGTGCAGTACTAGACATGTGTCATATGGCGATACCTATAAAGTATTAATTAATGTAGCTGCTATTGTTAAGTGCATCCTATAAACTATTTGTCAAGTACAGTAGGCTATTTCATAGTACAAGTTTTCTCCTTTAAAAGCAACCTGCTGACAATGTATTGGCCTGTGTATGCTTGGAATGCCCCCAACACACACACACACGAGCAACAATAATCAGATTAAGAGTTACTTAGCACTTCAAGTGATTTTAACAACTCAGTCACTGGGTAGAATATTAAATGGATACACCCTAATCCGTATCAGATTACACGCTGTGCTTAATATCCCCTCGAATCACGGAAAATCGAACACATTATACAAACAATAAGAGATTTGCTTGGTGATAATTTCCTGAAGGACGGTTTCTAAAACACAAGACAGTAAATACATCTGTCAATTATATTTTAAATGAAAAACCCTTTTATAATTCCTGAAATAGTTATCCAAGCGTTGTTATGACAAAGATAATTTGTTACACTAGCAGACCACTGGAAAAACATTTGATGTTTTCCTTCTCAAATGAATTGCCTATTAGCATATCTACAAGATATATAGCATATGGTATATTTCCTCTGTCAATATACCATCCCAAATAACCGATAGTGATATCAGTAATGTCTCAATAGATGTTGAGCTCCAGTGTACTTTACAACACAACTGAAGTCGTTATTACTAATTAGAACAGCTTCAACCATAGAGGAAAGACTCAATTTGTGAAATCGACCGGTATAACGCGTATAGCCATCGAAAAACGGGTGCTTTATTTAAGGCTACAGCGGGTGGAGCCGCCAACAGAAAATGTCTGCGAGGGTAGACACCCTGGCCCGTAATAGTCAGCTATGAGCACCAGGTGCGCACGAAAGGCCCGTTGAGCACAAACATATGTTCTAGAGCTACCCGGTCTCAAGGAGTGCCTCCAAAAGCCCATCACCGCAAGGGCTTGCCCCTATACCCACTAACCAAGCCCTCCCACCACCCCCCTTCCCCAGACTACCCTGGACTCGGCAGGCCATCTGGACCGGCCGGGAAGGTGACGGAGGGGGTGAGAGAGAGGGAGGGAGGCGGGCAGCGGTGGACCAGATGGCCCCTGGCTCACGGGGAGCGGCACTTCCGCTGTGCTCGTCCCCCTGCCGCTGTTTACACTGCCGGGGGCTTGGGGGGAGGGGGGTGGGGGAGGGTGTTGTACAGAGACAACACAGGGACAGGGAATATACAGCGGGGGGGGGAGAGTGTACTGGTGGGTGGTAGACTGGCCAGGATGCCTACGGGGGAGGGGTCCTTTGCAGCTCAAAGTAGCTGGAGGGAGGAGGGGCAGACGCAAAGGTGTGGGGGGAGGGGAGGAGGGGCTCGTTGACTGGCGGCAAGGAACATGGCGGACCTGGACAAGGTTAGCTAGGCACACGCTGCCTAATGCGAATGCAGCCCTCACCATCTCACAACACTGGAGAGCTACACACAGGGCCAACGCAGACACACAAAAATACATGTTTTATCAATGTTCTGCACATAGATCGACACGCACTGTTAACGTGTGGGAGATCTTTGATACACCTCAGAAAGTCACTCTTTCACACACCTTCTGTGTGTTATTGCTGATGGATCGGTTAAAAATTAGGAATAGATTACGGAATTAAATCCCACCTCAAACAACAAACGGTGTATTCTATTGTTCAGACAAATGGTTTATTATTTAATCAGCAGAAGACCCTTCTTTCGTTTTCTCCCACAGCAAACACAGACATACGTACATATAGTGATCATTAGCCTACTAGCAGGTGAAACAGTTATCAGTTTCTGGATGAAACCTACCGTAGTAAGATGTATTGATGAAAGACAACCGATATAGAGAACGGTTATTGTGTGGAAATGGATTACCTTCGGGACTGACTAATGGAAAATTCATTTGTATTAAGTGAGATAAATACAGCAGCTGTGACACTTTGCACTCATCACATTGCCTAGGCGCTCTATGTCGATTATTAGATTGGAATCTAATAAAGGCCTCCCTGTATAGATTATACCTGACACTTTTTGTATTTACTTTTTTTAGAGCATTTTAGCTAATACATGGACAAAATCCCATTCAAATGTATTTCTGAGCCATAAAAGAATACATTTGTAGTATTTGTGACCTTGTTGCAAATCAAACCCAAGGCCATAAACTTGTATTGCTGGATGTGTAGTCTGGCCATTCTGCAACAGAGGGAATTGGAGCCCATACACGTAGCTGTGTTAGGGCCACATTAGTCTTGCTATAAACACACCAGCATTCCTTGCTAAAGGTTTAAAAGGAATTGCTTCCAAGAGCCTGGTTGTTTGTTCTTAAGGCTTGTTCTGTTTTCTTCAAGAATCTACATAGATTATGTCTACTTAAAGCCTCAAACCACATTTAAAGAGAGTGTAAATACAATTCTGGCTGGTTAGGGGGTGGAAATGGTGCATTAAAAACAAAATTGGATTACAATCTTATGACTTGTATGCACAGCTGTATTAAATATGCGCTGGAGCTTCATCTCAACTATAGGGATGTGCGCAAAGTCGGTTTAACAGTTAAACGCTGGGACCATCGCTAGTCGCAACCATAAATACTAGTCGGTTTAAAGTATTACTATATTTTATTAACTTTTTGAAAGTAGTGGCTCAGTCAGTCTCTCCTGCCTCAGCCTGCACATGAAACACGTAAAAAAAAAAAAAAAATTTTTGACGCTGCGAGTGGAAATGGTAGCGCTTCATTTTTCATGCATTCCTGCTTCTTAGTAGCGAGGGAGCGGGCACAACTCTACAAGTGGCAAACTTTGATGTTACCACTAGCTCCGCTCACAGAAGACGACTCGGAGTTTAAATTTGCAGCACAGCGTCATGCATTATCCAAACAAATCTGGATTCACAAACTCTCTGCTTTCGATTTAACCTTACAATTGCATTAAATATTGTTAAAAATCAGGTCGTCAGGTTCCTGACTAGTGCAACTGTGCCTCGTCAATTCAATTGTATGATCGGTTTCGTGGAAATTTCATACTTTCACCAGAACTTAATTGTCAAATACATATTAGCTTCCATTTGGTAGATATCCTCAGAGTCAAGCAGGTTTTCAATATTACTACAACACTGCTTGCAACCTATGTGACAACAGAGGCCTTTAAGGAGAAACAAATAGAATCTTTTATTTTAAGTAGTAAAACACAAATACACCAGCTTGAAGCCACTGCCTAAATAGGCAGGCAGCGGAAATAGCTTAAGTATATAGGCAGCAGTAAAAAGGTGAAGAAATGACGTGACTGAAAGAGAGTGGGTCTCCACAACACCAGCAGAACACCAGTAGCACTCCACAACACCAACAGAACTACTACTCCACAACACCAGTAGAACACCAGTAGCACTCCACAACACCAGTAGAACACCAGTAGTACTCCACAACACCAGTAGAACACCAGTAGAACATCAGTAGTACAGCGCTACCAGTGCGCTCCCTGGTAGCGGGTACAAGGTGCAAACTGATCGGTTCATAAATGAGTGCGCTCACTCAGCCAACTGTGACAGCAGTTCTGGTCAGCCATACATGTTGGTACGGCTGACCAGAACCAGTAGCATAGCCCGTCTATGGACGAGCCTGCAACCTGAACAGTTCCTACAAGTAGAGGCTGGTTAGTAGAGTAGAGTGTGTGTGTGAGTGTGTGTGTGTGTGTGTGTGTGTGTGTGTGTGTGTGTGTGTGTGTGTGTCCCTCCCCTCACAGCTAAAGCCATCTTTAGGCCTCAACTGAGTTTTTTTAGATGCAAACAAGCTCAGGCAAACACAGACCCAGAGGCAGGAGCGGACAGCAGCACTAAACAAAGATAGCCCCCTCTGACTAGCAGCATTTTAAATAGTCACTGGACTTACAGGGCAATCCCCAAGCTACGGGACTGCTGCAAAGAGAGCACTGTCCAGAATACATTCCCAGTAGGGGTGATGATCCTTACACACAGCTATGGGTGAACATTTTCAAGGATAACCTTCTTGAAAAAAAAACCTCCAGCCATTGTGACACCAAACTAGATATTTGAAATCATAGAAATTAAGGAATACATTTAAATTATTAAAACTATGGCATAACAATGTAATACAATATTTCACTGTATGCATATCAATAACAAACCATCATTATTATGCCACTAGCCTACTCACTAATGGGGCCAAAATCCCATGGTACACCTCTGTCAAAAATGTTATTAACGGTTTATATTTTTAGGTGAAACATCTACTACTCCATAATTTGCTTTTCCTTGTTTGCTTGGGGTTTACACAGCTATTTCCTCCCATTAATCGAGCGTGGCAGTTGAGTATACGGGCGTTGCTTGATGTGCCGTAATGGACACCGTAAAAGGTGCATGACCCTGTAGTACACCGTTCGTACAAAGTGGCACGCACAGTGAGCAATGTACAGATGCTTGTTGATGTTAAACATTAAATACATTAAACTATAATGTTCTTCCACCCAACTTCAGCAACCAATAAACTATTTAATTGTTACATGAACAGGTAGTATAAGAGTTATGCCACATCCTTTTTACGCCAAATGTGTAAAATCAGCATTGATAAAAAAATTAAACAGAGCACTTAAATATTAAAAATGTAATCATTATACACACAATCTATTCAAGTATATAAGAATTGTCTGACAGAAAGAATCATAATTGAAGTTTAGCTGGCAAAGGACAATTGAAACCTTGCGATGTGCCCTTTAAACAAAGTTGTCTTAGTGCAAATGACACTGAAGCTACAACGGATTCCACTATACATTAAGAAGCATTTCATTCATAACTAGGTTAAAAATCAAGTCTCTTGCCAACAACCAATCAAAATCTTTTTACTTTTACTACTTTTTCCGACCAACTTCCTCCCCCTTTCTTGAGCCTCAAGCCAGAACAGTGTAAACAAACCATTTCGCTCAAAAGCGCCCCGTGTCTAAAACACTGGGTTAGGGTCTAATACTTTAATAATTTCGCAACCAGGCCTTTTGTTTCGAGTTACGTTAAATATCTCACTTTAGAAGAACCACATTTCTATTCGTGCACACATATCCAATATCTCCCCGTTAACGTGTTGGTTGTTTTGATTATTGGGCCGAGATTCCCGGCTTCAACAAATCAACGCACAATAATAAATAAAGTGCTATACAAAGGGCTATCATAATTTGTGATAGTAAGATTTCATTCGAAATTAGCGATCCTATCAAACACGATGCCTCTGACCTTGGCCTATCTTTCCTACGCCGGGTTCAGCCCGGCTCAGCCCCGCATGAATTTGTCAGGACAAAAGCGGGGCATCTTTACCGCCGAGACTGCCGACATTTCCTTCGGCCGACTCCCCAAATTAAACAACGTAAAGGCCAGGAAATCATCAACCATACACAGGTGGAAGAACATTTACCCCACATACCCGCACTTCCACAGATGCACGACCGATGTGGCGCCAGTCATATTGCACCGACAATAGGCACATACCTCAGCCCACTTTCACTGAAACTCCCATTTCCATCGGAAAATGGCTTTCGAGCAGCAAGCCATTTTCCCCGTGCTATTTAGTTAGCCCCATGGATGGTTATTTTCATTTAGTGCAAATAACTACCTACATGGGTCATTTTTATAAAAGCAATAATTTGAACAACACGCTTATGTGGTATGAAGCCCCGATGTTGCAGTATTTATTTTCGGCGACACATTATAGGATAAAGCAATTTTGCAGGCTATGCGTCCAGGCTAGCATTAGCATACAGCTAACTACGGTAGCAACCCCCCACGATGTTAAGAAAGGAAAACGGAAGTCCCAAATACTGCATAATAATAAACAGAAACATGTATTTGTATAATATAAAAGGTTCACAACTTGATATTTGAAGAGTTACATTACGAACGGCACATTTTAAAATAATTACCACTACGGCAAGAACCATGGCAGGGTTAGCTTCCTAGCTAGCCCTAGTAACCCTAGGCTAGCCCGGACCTACACAAAGATCTCGACAAATACGATACGGACCATTGATGGAAAACCTAGTATTTAGTCGTCTGTCGGCTCCAACTTACCCCTCAATTGGCCCCTCCGCCCGTAGTGTGAACAATGCACGACCTGGAAATTCGGTATCTGCACATTCACGGATTAGGCATGGTTATTATTATTTTTTTCCCGATCAACAACCGACTTCGGTCCTTCGCTCTTTTTTCCACCGATTCAACATACTTCCTGCAAGCCTAGCCGTGTGAAGCAGACAGACGTCCGATTGCGCGTCATCATGCGCAGAATAACATTTTACCAACAGCGAAACATTTTGTTAATTTTCACCAATTCCACCGATCAAGCCCTCAATTTTACTTTCTTTGCGAGCGCCTCCAACAATTGATTTCGTCCATTTTGCTCCTGCGCGCTGAATGTTGCCGCTATAATCCAAATAGCCACACGCGATCGGTCCTAATCGCTGAGAATAATCGCTCGGAAAAGGCAAACCTCGGCAAGGTTGATCATCATGGATTCATTGGGCAAATGACATTCTGAGCCTGAGGTCAGCTTTTCCTAAAACTCCAGGGCAAAAACGTCAGAAATATGTTTGTTGATCAATTTCAATCAATTACAGACAGCATTGATCATGCATGTCCTATTATGCGGACATGGCCATGTCTGTGATGTTTTATTTTTTATACCTGGTGGTTGGGTAAAACGGTAACATTGTAATAGAAAAACAAAAAGCGGGTATCCAATGGATTCAATACCTCTAGTCAAAGGGTGTATTTTATACTATTTTTTATGTAGGCTAGGCCTAGCCTGTTTGTTGTATTTTTGTAGGCAAAACAAAAGATAACCAGGTTTATTTGATGTGTTTAATCTTTAATTGTGTCTGTGAAGACCATAATAATAATCCCAAACTTTGTTTAAACATTCATAGACCTGGAAAACTATGTGAACCTCTCACTGAATTACTTTTGTGGAACTCCGGTGGTATAGGTTAGAGAGCAAGTCAGGCAAATTTGTAACTATATTTTAAGATTGGCAATGAAACATAAAATTTAATGAAAGCACTAATGAACAGCAGACAAGCACCAATTAAGATTTATACTTGTGTAATAAACAACAATGACATCATTTTTGCCACAAGCAAGGGGTTCAATGTGTTGTTCACACTTTATTCATCCATTTATATCTCACTTTGCTTTTGAGAGATGAGAGAGATCTATGAATTATGACACAATAGACATCTAAGCGATATTGACATGAGCCATTCTGTATAATGTTTTTCACAATAATATTTAGCATTTGTGTAGCCTATATTGGATTTAGGCCATTAAAAAGTAATAGGATTTGATGTAGGCCTACGGTAGGGGGCGGTTATGGACTGTGACTTTGTCGACTGCTAGAAAGTCCATGCTCGAAGAAGAAGTCGCACACCAATGAGAAATCTGCGGGTGTAATCTCTACGCCTGCGCGTTTGGAATATTATAATTTTGTTGATATGCCTGGAACTGGACTTTATGTTTTTCTCATTTAGCGCAACATTAAAACCGTCCGCTCCTGTCCGCCTTCGTGACAGTTAATTGGAATTCACAGGCGGGTCTGCATGAAGGGTTGATGGAAAGTACGAGAGATCTGGTGAGTTTGTGGGTTATATTTGCCACTACAGATGCTGCAAAACTCTACGTTTTCTCCTTTGTTGTGGTTGTCAGCGCTGCAGTGAAGGTTGAAAGCGGCTCGTTTGTAAGACATGCGTGGTGGATCATTAATATATTGAGCTGTTAGCCTGTCAGCCTTAACAGCGGGATATTTAGTAGGCTATTACTCCGCATTTCCACCTACTGACAGACAGGCAGGCAAGTTATTTATCTACTGTATAATTCCCATTCTTCACAGTGCTTCTTCTTCTCTCTCTCTCTCTCTCTCTCTCTCTCTCTGTCTCTGTCTCTCTCTCCCTCTCTCTCTGTCTCTCTCTCCCTCTCTCTCGCTCGCTCTCCCATATAAACAGCCTACCGCAGTGCAGTAGCGGTTTAGGTCTGCTGTTTGTCAACCTAAACCAAGCATACCCAGCGGGCGGCGTTGTCAGTGCAACAGCTGTCATCTGCAATAATATGCTAAACTTTCGCATTTCGCTCCCTCTCGCTCTCTCTCTTTAGCAGATACATAGATAAGATAGCCTATGTAGAGATGTGTATTATTATGAATGGTTATAAAGACTCCTTGTTGCCTGTTCTGCTCATTATGGTCAGCCAATTTTATGTTAACTTATATTCGTTCACAAGCAAGTTACGTTGACTAATTGCCTTTTTTTCCACAGCCATTATAGTACTGTAAAACATAAGCTTTAGTTGCCTGACTAAATATGTGGCAGAATCCTAGTCTATAGTGTATTGCTGGGGTAGGGCTGGCCCCAAATATTAGATTATTCTGGTATTCGTTCCTTGGGTATGTATTCGATATAAATATTGGGATCCGAGTATTTGTTTTTTTACATTATGCATGCATGTTTTCCCATTAATCCCTACTGTCTCCATATAAACCCACATGTTGAAATGTAAT
>JAODUE010000023.1:9792-35503 GCA_027564755.1 Amblyopsis hoosieri | reverse complement strand
GTCATAATGTTAACACACTTATTATTTATTTTTTATTATTATTTATTTGGTTGATGTATATTAAATATATCCCTCTGGAATATTTCTGCACTTTTTAACCACTTTCCTATCTCTTTAATCACAAAACGTGTTCACCTTCTCCTCCCCCGCCATCTTGTTTCTCCTCTCAGGTCTGTTAGAACTGAATGTGTCCGGCTGTCCGTGGTCGTCGGTCTCCGCCCTGTGTCAGGCCGTCTGCCCCTGCCTGCGGCTGCTGGATCTGAGCAGAGTGGAGGAGCTGAAAGACTCCCACCTGAGAGAGCTGCTAGCGCCCCCGCCTGACACCAGGACAGGTAGGGCTGTTGCAGCCTCCCAGGGTTCCTGAGCGTAAACGAACCCCTAATCTGAATCATTAATGACATAATAATGATCCAACAATAATAACAACATTGTCACTACATTAACAACCGCAATAACACGTAGATATGCCTTCTACGTCGGTATTTATATTGTGGTGTGGGCTTTAATTTTTCACCGTGCCGGTATGATCTGAAAGGATGCAATGCTTTTACACATTTCATTCATTAATTGTACAAAAGCTAACAAAGCTACATCTAATTTGAACAAATAACAAATACATAATATATTTTACAGCTGCTGGCAGTTGCAGTGTGCAGTTTGTAATATATTATCCACGTCTCGTTCCACTCTTGTTCGCAGTCTGTTGCAAAACCTCAACTGAGCGCTTACGTCAGATAAGTACCTTCCAACTGCCACATTTGGCTCCTGTAGAGCTCCATTTAAAAATGATCTTAAGCGGCATGTCGCCTCTATATAATGTTTCTGGTCTTCCTTCAAAACGGTGTGCAAGCTACTTTTAGTAGATATGTAATATACTGTAGGTATTTCAATATTGTCAATACGATAAATAAAAAATAAAAGCCAAAGATCCTGCACTTGTCACAGGTGCATGATCTTTTATTAATGTATTTTATATGCGCTGGAGCAATAGCTTGCATGTAGCAGAAGGCTTACTTCGAATACTTAGCGACTCAAAATTGGGAAACACCAGTCGTTTCCAGTGGGAATATGTTCCTTAGACAAAACCGGTAATTTTGCAACAAATGAGTTAATCACAGATCGTGGTGAGGGTGAATATTGAAAAACCCATTCATTATTCCCATTGGGAAAATCAGTTAGACCTATAAGTCCTTATTTGGGCATCGGCACCTCTGAAAGCCTGGTCTGACCAGGTCTATGACCAAGGCGGACATTAAACTTACATAGGGTTTTTTTTTTGGGAATCTTAACTTAATGACACAACTCTGGCTGTTTGCAGGCCTTGCAAAATTGTTAAATAGAAGAGTCTGCATAAAAGCCTACCAAATGTTGAAAATGGAAATGCAAATAATTAAGCTATGAGTACTGCTTATAATAAAAGCAAAAATAAAAACGGAAAGACAATAATGCACTGCACCAGCATCGCACCGCAATTATGGATACAGGCTTGTGAGTGGCAATGCTAACAGCCAATTAAAATAGACATCTTCTGGAAATCTTCTGGAAAGTGCTGTTGAGCATCCAGGGGTGTCTGTATGAGATGTTTAGCACAGAGTTGCTTATGTGACGACGTAGTGCTAATGGGCGGAAGAGGCTGAGACTACTACACCAAACCTAACAGTAATGCCACACAGGTTATTATCTCCTGGCATTATGCCAGCCGGTTGCCACCATTCCCTTGGCAACTCTGCTTCTGACAATCCGGCTATAAACATATAATCCCTGCACATAAACGCTTGATGGTGTGAATCACGATAACGATAATCAGACAGGAAAACCACGGGCAACCTCTAAAATCTCACGTGTAGAATACGCCAGAGTCATGGAAATAACAGAGTTACGCCAACGGAAGTTCAAATTTTTCAACGGTCACATGGTTCATGGAGAGGAAAAAACGGTCCATTGGAGTGAACGGAGATGACGCAACTCTGTTATTTCCATGGCTCTGGAATACGTGTAGTATTCGCAAATGCAAGGATGGTACGGAAACTGAAGTGGTGCGCCAGAATTACACTTCTGACAACTGAGTGCAGAGTGTGTTACCATGGCGACAGGTTAAGACCCAGGTCAATGCCACACCTGTGTTCACACGTCCCATTTAACCCCCCCCCCCCCCCTCCCCGTCCAATCAGCCCACGGGGAGACGAGAGGCGGGCGATTCCAGAATGTGACCGAGTTGCGATTGGCCGGCCTGGACCTGACAGACGCGTCGTCGCGCCTGCTGGTGCGCTACATGCCCCACTTGGCCAAGCTGGACCTGAGCCAGTGTGGCAGCATCACGGACCAGACGATGCACACCCTGACGTCCCCTATATCCCCTCTGAGGGAGAGCCTAACGCACATTAACCTGGCAGGTGCGCTCGCACACACACACTGAGAACATTGTATGTCAGGTTTGTGTTTGTTTAAAGGTGGACTCTCAAGGTTTATGTCTCTAATTTCCCTGGTGGCTCACATCAGCATTACAGAAGCGCGGTGTTCGTTTCTGAGTGCTCAGTAGTTCATAATTCTTCCCTACTCCTCCCGCTAGAGAGCAAATGTGCTCACAATGTTCTCTACCCCTCCCACTAAAGCCGCGTGCATTTTTGTGCTCAGTAAGTTGGGGTGGAACTTGTGGTTCTATGGCAACGCAATCGAGAAGTGTGCCTTTAAAGGCAATGGGCAAGCTGCTGCTGTTGCTTCACAGGTGTGTGTGTGTGTGCGTGCGTGCGTGTGTGTGTTTGCATGCGTGCGTGGTCCCCAGGCTGTGTCAAGGTGACGGAGCAGTGCGTGCCCCTGCTGCGGCGCTGTGCCTCGCTGCAGACGGTGGACCTACGCTCCTGCTCCCTCCTCTCCTCCGAGAGCGGACAGCTCCTCTCCTTCCCCTCCAACCCGTCCTCCTCCACCACCACCACCACCACCACCTCCTCCTGCTCCTCCTCTTCCTCCTCCTCAACTGCCTCCTCTTCCTCAGCCACGACCACAGTCTCCTCCTCCGGTCCTTCCGAAGACAGAACGCTGCTAAAGAACAGCTAAGGCGCTTTTTAATGATGTCATCATCGGACGCACGGCGCACCAGTGCAAGGCTTCAGTACCCCCACCCCTTCATCAACCCCTCCCTGAAACGCAACGTCCCTCCTGTACGCCAGCCTGCCAGTTTGCACCCTACCCACCCTGTTAACAGTGTCCTCCAGTCCCCTGCTATTACACTACAAAGAGGACAAATGGGACAAATACAGATCGCTGCAACGTTTATCTTAACTGTGTATTTTTATTTTTTACTTTTTTCTGTTTGTTTGTTTGTTTGTTTGTTTTTGGCTAGGTTTGGTTTATTTCGTTATTTGTGCTAAAAATCTACGGACCACCAAGTAATAAGTGGTGGTATGGACAAATCGGGAAAACAATGTTTTTGGGGGAGGAGGAGTTTAAAGGGGGGAGAAAAGAATTAGAGGGGGGAAAAAAAAATGAGCATGTACATATTTGTTCTCTGTACAATTTGGGTGTGTGTATATATATGTAGTTTACTGTAAATGACCCTTGCTTAATAACCTATGAACGCCGCCTTCTTGCTTTTCAAACAACCTATCACGACGACATGCTATCCACCTGCTGATCAAGAGATACAAATCCCCCAGAAATAGGAAATGCAGTATTTTCCAAAAAACAAAAACAAAAAAAGCAACACATAGCTCAAAGTGCAGGAAAGAACTCTTCATCCATTCGACACTCCACGTTAGTAGCTATACAGTAGCTTACTCACTCCTGACTTAAACTAGCACAGTTCTTGGGTCTTTTGTTTTTACACAGGGTTCAAGTTAACAGGAAAGCCAATGTCTAGTCAGTGTTATGAACTCGTATTCAACTGTGCATCATTGTGACTTTAACCAACCATATTACACTGCTTTTTGGTCAGACTTTGCGAGGTTAACTGTCTGAGAATCCTTGATTTATGCAACAAAAAAAATCTTGTAATATCTAATGCCCAAAGCAGGCGTTTTATAGAAAAAAAAATAGAAGAACATTCCCTTAGTGGCTTATTCAGCAGTAGTATTACCTTATCAATACATCATTGGATATGACTGAGATATGAGACCACTTGAGATCACAATAAGAGGCATTACCTCTGTGTTTTGGGTGCTGTCATAACTGAAGGAATGAATTAAATAACCTGGAAGGGTGTCTGTCTGCCGTTATCACACCTCTTATTTTTAGATGTCTTGCTCTGTACTTGTGTTACAGTGCAAGATTGCCTGTCTGCAAAAGGCATATGTGGGCTACTTTTGGACAATTATTAGCCGATTTATCCTTCAGTTCTTGACAACCTATATATCGTTGGCTAGACCCAACAACGCACACCTTACTGACCACCTTGATGTGGAGTGACTGTGTTTGTTAACACTGCGAGCAACTCAGGAAGAAAGAAGTTGCATAATCTTTAGCTATTAAACCAGGGGTGACTCACTGCGATCGCTTCTATAAAACGCAGGGTGCAGCAGGTGAACTTTTGGCTTGCAAATCAAAGACTTCCATTTCTAAGCGTCCCGCCTATCAGTGATGCCGTCAGCGCTGCATCTGCCAGTGTGCTCCCAGTCATGCAGTAGTATGAACTAGGGGTGCACGATATTGATAAAATGTGATATTGCGATATCGATATTCATTTTGATATTTTGAAACGTAAGTAAAAACACAGGTTATGGAAAAATGCATCAAAATATATTCATAACAGATCAAAACAACACATTTTCAACTGAAAGTCATATTGGACTCGTACAACAACAGTAATTCCAAGCTAGCGAGGAGGCATTCGTTTTGGCCAGTAATGTTTCCTCTTCAATCTCTATGATGTCATTAGCTTCCTCAGCCACACATCTTACTTTTCTGTCTAAATCACACATTTCACAGCCAATGGACACATTTCTCCACTAAATAAACTGAATATTGTACATGTTTGATATATTGAGCAACGTGATGTTGCGCTAACGATACTGATACTGCGATAACGATACTGATATTGTGCACCCCTAGTATGAACGCACAGTTCAGTTGAACTCTTCACTGAACAGCTAACTAGCCCCACGCCCCCTCCTGCTTTAGCTAACTAGCTAGCTAGCTACGCTAACAGGGAGCATAATGAATGTACTTGCCCTGCCACCCCCCAATGTTTAACAAAAAGAAGAAAAGAAAACCAGTCAGACTCAAAGAGTGAGTGTGTGTGTGTTTAAGAACAACAAAATAGTGTTATATGTGACAGAGTTATCTAGAGAGGGATGGGCGGATAGAATTGTGGAGCATACCACATATTACAGTTCATTAGCTGTGATGAACCAGTGATTAAGGCAAAGGAACACTCCCCACCTTCCTCCCTCACTCATCTCTGACACCGTGTGCCATTTATTCAGATTTTTCTCATGTATTTCTTCATGTTTCTTCCACCCTTCCCTTCTGATTTGTCTCAATGTGCCATTCTGCCACCCCCCTCCAAAAAAAAAACTTGATGAATGCAAAACTCAGCTACACCTTTTATCTGTAATCTTTACCATTGACTTGACAATCTAGGCTGGGTTTTGATTGATCATCACAGCTGAGGTGCTGTGTTGACCTATATATCTGATCATTTGTTTTAGGGGGAACCTAAAGGTATTTTACAGACCCAAATAATAAGTGTTTACAGCTGGGTTGTCTAGTAATGTGACCAAATACAGTCGACACCAAATGATACCTGTAAAACACAACATACAGTTCAAAGCTACAGTATCTTGACCTTGATTTTTGTGGAGTTTGTAGTAGATTCATATCCAGATCAGTTTTATGAAAATGTATTAGACATGCCTTGATGGACTCATTACTAGTTGTTAGGCTACTACTTGTTTCCAGAACGAGGCAATCTTACTGGAGAAATTAGACCATAAATGCAACCAGAACTCAACTTGATGTTTACACAAATCACTTTATAGTTAGTGTTGCTATAATAAAATGTCATCAGATATATATATAGTTTTTTTCTTTTTCTTTTCTTCTTCAGGGGTACAAGGCTTGCAGCCATTCTGGCAGGGAATCTTTGGATGTTTGTTTGTATTATTTAAAGGAGAAAAATAACGTGTGTAGCAGGTGTATGGAAACATGGTTTGACAACTTCCTGTTTTTGGATGTTCATGAGGGATGAAAGTGATGTCCTTTGTAGGTGCCTCCTCACCTAGCTAATTTGCTATTTTTGATTAGCAAATTGAGCGCTGCTATAAGGGCAGTCAAGATGTGCTGTTGACAGTATTTGTGTAGAAGGCACTTTGCTCCATTTTCTATTGGATTTGGAGTTTTCCCTCTTCTGCGTGTTTTCAGTCAGACCAACAGTCCTGGATGGAGTGTGATGGAAACTGAGTCTCAATGTCTTCAACTTTCACCTCAATCAAGCATCTGTTCACTATTTTCTCCTTATCCATCCCCTGCCTGATTTATTTCTCATATTTTCTTTTCTATTGGGCTTTTATGTGCATCTTAATTAGTTTTTACTGCTCTGTTTTTTTTGTTGTCTTTCAGCCATCTGAATGTGACTTTCAATGTTTTCTCAGGAGTATTGCTTTTTGCTTGTTGACACTAAGAGTTTTATTCAGATTTATTTTTTAGGTGAAATAACACTATCATCTATGTCTAATGGAACTGTTGCTCCTGGTTGTCATATGAATTAATTGATAATGCATTTTAGTTAAAAAATCCCCCCAGGAAGCCCTTATCCAACAGAGTTTTTGCGGGGTGATTTATTTTCCAGTTGATTATAAATAGAAATGCCTCTGATTTTCTGTCGTCATCCTCTGTTTAAATCCTTCCTTTATCCTACCTGATCATATTTGGGCATGTTACATGGTCTGTTGAATCGTGTTTGTTTTTTTATTCCTTACAAGACTACAGTGTGACTTTAAGGGGCCTCATTTATAAAAATGCCTTATCTTATTTAAATAATTTTGCAAAGACTGTGATAAACAATTATGAACTTAATCCCTGTGGCATAGTTTAGTTTGAGCTTTAAATTGAATGTTTTGGTATTAAGACTTCCCTTTCCCCACATCAATGACAGTTTTGATTTGTTTGAGAAGTTACTTTTTGTAAATGAGGGCCTAATCACAGGGTTGGAAAATATGGCTGACGAGAGATAGCAAAGAAGCATTTATATCACGTCTACCATTACCTCAGTAGGCACCCACACCCAGGCCAGCCAGTAAATGTCATTTCATTATTCTGTTTTACTCAACATCTGTTGACGGCAATGTATGTGAATTTACTGCCTTACCGTGAGGCAGTGGCACTGACTGGAGAGGTGGGTGGGAGAGAACTGGGATGAAGGCAACAGAAAAAACTTTTGGTTTACATTGTGTTTCTATGTTTTCAAATGTACAAGACTAAGACAAATCATTACACAGCCAAATTAATCCTTACCTTCAATTTAAATAAAGGGAATAGCATTTTAGAACTAGCAAGACTCTGCTCTGATGGCTGGCATGCAACAGGTCTTGACCTTAGCTAGCCTGTTTCATGGTAGCTAGTTAGCTAGATGTCAGGCTAAATGCAGGCCCTTAGCTGTGAAGTATTTGTTGTTAAATGGCCATGAGGCTGAACTGCTTGTCTTATTGTTCTGCCATGTTAATGTTATGTCAGTGCTGGTGGAGGGTTTGAAAGACTAGCGAAGCTCATGTCCAGTCAGGTAGAAACTGACCTTGTTGTGCCATAGACACACCAGATCAATGTTAGTTTGAGGAAAAAGTCCTAACGGGTCGGTTATTTTTTATATATTTTTCTGTGACTTTTAATGTGGGGATCAACGCTTTTCACCTATAATGTTAACAGCATATCAGCAATTGTTATCTTGTTACTCTCTTCTATAGAAACAGGTGACAGTTATCAATATATCAAATCTGATTGGAAGATAACCCTACAATCCCTAAAGCTCTTATCTAATCAGACAGCATACCTAACACAAATGACCCTCCCATATCTCCTAAAGACCCACAACTCAACAACCATACCTTTCGTGTCTGTGTTAGTCTTAAAGATGCACTGGATCATTATAACCATTATCATTACCATTGTCACCTCTTGCCAAAAGTCTCATTTTAGTTGTGAAGGGGCATTTTATCTGATTTTTTTCACCATTTTGTTTTTAATATTATGCTCTTTTTTTATACTTTGTCCATGGACTCCATTGTGCTGATGTTGGGTGGGGGGGTGGGGGAGGGAGAAGAAGTTTGAACCATGAGAGAAAAAGACCAACCCAAGGCAGCTACTTATGAGTGACTACTGTAAAATGACTAACTAAATAAAGACAATGGGGATGTTTTTACAATGTGTATCCGCTGACTGTTTATTTCTTAACTAAACACGAGATGAAACAAAACAATATGTAATGGATGTATTAATCTCTCTCGCTTGAAAAGTCTGTTTGGGAAACCAGCCTTACAAGTTAGTAAGCAATAACTTCACAATGATGTATTGTCATTTTTGTTTCGGCGACACCGGCACGTGTACTGAAAGCATATGGATTAAGACGGTAAGAGATATGGAAAAGAGATGAAAGTGGAAACATTGTATCAAATAAGCCAGTAAATATAAAACATACATTTTCGTTTGTTGGTATGATATTTTACATATGTATTTATATACATTTAAGTATATACATTTTATTATTCCAATTGTGCTCATTGTGCTTATTACTGCAATTGAAGGACAGCTAAATGAAATGTGTTTAATGAGTAAAGTAATTCACAATCACTGCAGAATGGTAGAAGAAAATGCAGTTGCATACAGTTGCTTATAGTTTACAATGTAGTGGTATTTAAAACTGCTTTCAGAGCTATAATTTGTATATTTTTATTTGTGTTAAATCTTAGCTGAAACAATATTGTGTATGAATGGCTATGTAGTTTATTAATGTAACTGACATTTGCCACAATATGCCATTATGAGCCAAATAACCTATTGTCTTAATGTACGCTACATGTCATTAACAAGTGACCCAAGTAACCTATTGGCTTACTGTAAGCCAATATAGGTTACCTGGGCACAGTCCTGATTATAAAATAAGTTCATGCCAAAATTGACTCCATTTTCAAAAAGGCCAATCTTTTCTGCAAAAAACTGAAAGTTTTTAATGTTGTCAGATCACTCTTGAAAATATTTTATTTATATTTTATTGAGGCAATTTTAACTTTTGCAATGATTTGTTGGTTTGGCAACATAAGCATGGTAAATAAATATGGGGGATATTGGTAAACTCTGCCAAAAGGCCATTGGCACTAACTTCACTGCTCTTGCCGTGTTTACCAAGTTAGAGCCACTCAGAGGACAAAGGCCATAGCGGACCTTCAACTCTTCATGCAGAGTTTCCACACCATCGGGGGAGAGTTACACTAAGGGTTAAATCAAACGGATATCTTAGATAGCCTAATTGGTTCTGTCAGATATTGGGTTTTATAAATTATACAGTTGCATACTAAGGAATCGTATATCCATGTTGACATATTGTATTTATTTACTTTATTTATTGATGTTATGGTGGTTGTGTGACTACTGTTTGCAAAATAAATATCCCCCTCCAGGACGATAAAGACTATCCAAATCTAGTCTGTTTCAAGAAAGAATTAGCTCTGTATTTTTATTTATTTATTTTGTATTATTGTTGTAAAGACCAATAAAGAAATAATAAATCACATGTGAATTAGGGTCAGATCTGGCTTTGTATACATAGTTAATGTAAATTAACATTGCATGCAAATAAGTGGTGTTTACTCGTTTCCTATATGAAATGTACTTATGAAACACTTTGTGGATTAAAGGTCCTTCATTTAAGTCCAGAATGAGGTTAAACAATTTGTGTGCCACATAGGCCTATTAGCATCTTGGTCCCATTTATGATTGTAAACTGAGACAAGCTTGCGTACTGTTACATGCATCCATGCAGCCTATTTATACAGCATGGTGTGATCTCATGATTCCTACCATCCAACCAGGTTCAACATATATTAATTAGACCAGAGGTCTTCAACAGGGGGTCTGGGACCCCTAGGAGTTCCTCAGAGGTACTGCAGGGAGTTCTCTAAATTATTGGATCCCAAACGTATTTTATATATTTAATACATTATTTTAATGGCTGCTGACTTTTATACATGGCACTATAGGCCACCCTACACATTATTGTTGGCCTGGTAAATAAATATTTTATATGATATGTGATAGGGGATTCCTGTGCCATGGGCCAAGGGGGCCTTGACCCGAAAAACGAAGACCTCTGAATTAGGCTCAGTATTAGGTTCACTTTCACCACATTGTTCAAGTAAGCTTGCGATGCATGTTACTCTAAGGCGTTTCTAAGGTTTAATATGTAATTATGTAGTAATAGGCATATTATATTGAGCCTTCAGAACACATAACAGGTCTAAATATGAACACTTAAGTTCCCAATAAAAATATTTAAAATTGTATCCAAACTCTGACATGCAAGAAAGGTTTCTGCATCACCAATACATGCAAAACAGACGTGTGTTCAATTGAATAAGATAGTGTATATTAATAATTACAAAACAAAACAAAAACCAGGTTTTTATCAATTTCTGCTGAAAACAGGCCAAACAGAAAAAAATGGCCTACCGGTACATAAAAAATTAAATAAAAATCAGTGCCATGGGCAAACTAATAGTTTACTTAGGCTCGACACACAAGCTGAAATAATCTACTGACTAGGCTGACATCATGTTAACAGGAAAATAGAGGACTGTATCTTTAAACAAAAGTATGGCAAGGTATAACATATGCTTGCTATGCTATAACCATATAACTATATACATAGGAAATAGGCTATAACCTATAACCCGCATGAGGCGTTCGTTGTCAATTATTATGCATTTTGTGGAACCTGATTGGCCTATTATACACCAGGAAGGAACTGTAGCTTGTTATAGGTTGATATGCAATTGAAGCTTTAACAGCATGTTCACAATCTACAACACAACTAGAACCTTGCGTTAACAACAAATACATCTAATATATATAATGCTTTTTTTAAACAATACAGGGTAGATACGCACGTGGACGCGCACATTTGCTAGTGTAGAACCAACGCGGTCGCGCGGGAGAGAAACAAGGGGTGGAGAGTTTTGCCATAGCAGCGACGCGTGATATCCTTCCGCGGGAGACAAGCGCGGCCCTTTCCCTCCCGACAACACAGGATGCGAGCTTGCAGCGTTGCTGCTAAAAGACGCTATTTTACCCTACTGCTGTTAACATTTTGCACACAATCTGAATAAGCCAGTTAACCAGGAATTGTGGGGAGCCTACACCCTTTTCGGTGTTTTTGCTGACTTGTCAACGCCCTGGTTATCGATTGTTGAACACTGAAGAAATAGAATCCTGTTTGAGTTGTGCGCGGCAACTAGCTAGCTTGCGACTACTTCGGTGAAGAGTGTGCCGGGGGACAGAATGGAGCTCATCACAATTCTCGAAAAAACTGTCTCTCCAGGTGACTATACGAAACTAAAATCGTCACAGCATCTTCGAATGCGTTTACAGCAACGTTTCATGGTGACATACACTGGATTTGTGTTATGTTTTCCAGCCCTTGCCAACTGGTGAAAGTTAGGAGGGAGGAGGGAAATGCCTAGCAAGTCGACTAGGCGCGTAGTTGATGTTGCTAGCCTTAGCTATGCTACCTAGCTACGGCCTGTTAGTGCTAATGCTAGGCTAATGCTTTGGCTATACCTGCGTTATGATGATGGGGAAACTTGTATGTGTGGTGGAATTGAAACGCTTCGAACTGCCATTAACAAAAGTATCTAACATATACGCTGTCATAGAATGCACTTCTTTTTCACACCATCAAATGCGATCTGACACCATGCATGTGCTACTACTGACCCTGCCCATGCTACCATCCTAGCTAGTTAGCCATGCTGCCATAGCTAACTTGCTAGCCTGCTAAAGTTCCTTCATGTGCAAATGATTTGGCCTTTCATTGCGTTACGCCTTTAACTTCAGGTGTAATTAATACTGTACATCAAATTGGCCGACGTTTTGTTTAGTCTCTAAGTAATTTTACATTGCCATTTTAAGCGGTGTGTTAGGTAGCGGTAGGTCCTGAACTTTAACATTACTTTGAAAGGCTATAGTGAGGTGGCTGTCTAGTGGTAGCATTGCTTACTGGTATCTTGCACATCCTGGCGGCTAACCAGCATGGTAGAGACGCATCATATAGCTGCCTAACGTTAGTGACTCGCATTATGGTAAGGCTTGGTTAATTACATGCATTAGCATTACGTAGGCGTCACTTGCCAGGCTCAATACTATAAATTATGTACGGTACAGTTAATTTAGTGATTTGCTCGATTATAAAATAACCACTTCCTGTCCCATATGGGAGAGCGATATAATGGTTTACACCATGTAATCTACCTAGTATAGCTTGTGTACACTATGCACCTTACTGAAATCACATTTCAGTTATCCATGTCAGCTAGCCAGTTGGCTAACTGTAAATGTAATAACTTAACATTTACCACCATCTTCTCTCTCTCTCGTTCGTCCAGATCGAAATGAACTGGAGGCGGCACAGAAGTTTCTGGAGCAGGCGGCTATCGAGAACCTGGTTAGTATTGTATTGGTGATGTTGTCTGCGCACAACCAGAATCAAAGTAGTCTGGCTATTTATCAGTTGCGGTTGTATACAGCTGGTGCGCCTTTCGCTAGCTAACACAAGCGCGGGTGGATTTGGGAGGGGGAAGGTTGCATGAGAATGTAGTTGACAGCTGCCTAGCTAGTAGTAGCGGGCGCCCGGCTTTTTCTTTTTGGCCCACTAGCATTTAGCCCCCCCCCCCCCCAAGTCCCAAACATACGCATTTGAATGATGAATGGAGCCAGCTAGCTTTAGCTCGAACGGTTAGCTGACTCCATGTGCTAAGTTAGATACACCCATGTCATCTGGGAAGGACTTGAGCCTGGATTTAAGTAAAACATTGGTGCTCTAGATTTGATCCAAAAGGACTACTGGAATTTATTTGCTGTATGATGCATCACAGGGGATGTTATTATCGCTATGTATTTGTCTTTGCTGTTATGACTGAATCTCATCTCTAGGACCAATAAACTAGATGTAAGCATTCCCCAACGGCATTCCCCAGCAACAATGTTGTGAATTATTTAGTACCTGGTTTTAGGAAGAAAAATTGTAAGGGCGAGGGGGTTTGGGCATATTAGTGACATTAGCAATCTATTGAGTCATATACAGCAAATGTAGCCTATACACAAGGCACAGCCTGACATTTTGACATGTCTTTGTAAAAATGACATGGAAATGTAGTTGGCATCTTCGAGTTTGTTGACAAACTATCATTAGGATATTTTATTTTGTTGACTAGCAAAGCATGTAATGGATATTTACTGAATTTGCCTGTAGCTAATAGTTTCTTGTGAATACTACATTACAATAAAAAAATATAAATTTCAAACAAGCTTAAATGTCAAATGTCTGGGATGGTTTGTATATTGAAATCAGAACAAATCTCAAAATATTAGTGTTTGTTAGAGAAACGTATAGGGCTATCTCGAATACCATTTTACAGGTTTAGAAGCTTTATGGTATTTTTGTTCTCTAAAACACACTCAAATATTAAGTTTCATAACCTGTTAAAAATCAAAGCGGGCGGCAGGACCGTGTGCGTGTTTTCAATAAAACATAACTGTACAACAGCAAGTAATCATTGTTTTTAAGTTTAAGTCAACTACTCGCCTCCGAAGACTCATTATCCACCAGACCACCAATAACGGTACGCATTGTCCACCGATAATCAAACGATCTTGATATATTGGCAAGGGTACAGACAATCCCGTTAAATATTTAAACAAAAACACATTACATTAATAAATACTGCACGGCCGGCTGTGGCATTCATTTTATATTAGCTGGCAGATGTAATCTTCCATTCCTAGCTTCAGTGAGCACACATGTAAACATAGCCATGCGCTCAAAATAACACTCAATTGAGTGTTCAGAGCTGTATATTGCCTGTATTTACCAATAAGAGTGTGTTGAATGAATAGCCCTGCTCTCTTCTTACAGACAGAGCCAATTGCAATCAATTGTGTTGATGACACAGTGTACGGCAGGAAATTACATTTTTAACATGTGGGTTTATATGGAGACAGTAGGGATTAATGGGAAAACATGCATGCATAATGTGGAAAAATCAAACACTTGAATCCCTGTATTTAAAATCGAATACATACCCAACGAACGAATAAGTGAATATTTGGGGCCAGCCATAACGTAGCTACCAAATTCACTTTTGTGTAGCCAGTTGAAAAAAATAAACTAAGATCTGTTTTTTTTTCTACAGCAAATCCTGTATTTGACACTTTAGGGGTGATTTGACCAAGTTTAGCAGAAACATGCAGGTTAAAAGTGACTGTCGTGATTTATTCTGACTACCCAGTACCACACAGTGCAACCCAAACAACTCAATAATAATTATAAGTAATCAGCATTGCCTCTAGTGATTGTTTGATATGACAGAGTGCTGATTTGGCTCTTCCCTCAAACTAAAATGTGTGTCTTATTTGCCTAGACTAACACCAGGCCTAATATTAATTAGTTTTGAAAGAGTGAATATTCTAGGAACTTGTCAGACATAAAGAAAATGCAAAGGTAGGGAATTTATTTTAACCTTTTCACTGTCGCTGTAGGCTAGTACCTGGGCTCTGTGATTGTCCTGAATGTAATGTCCATGTGTTTTGCCAGGTAGCCTATCTTAATGCCTTTCTATGCTTTGCGGTAGTAGCACCAGTAGACTGGCAGATTAAACATAATTGATCATAAGACTGAGTAGAATCTGTCTGACAAATTTTTCTCTGATCACAAGCCTCTAAAGTACTACGTCGTGTTACGCCGGGATTCCACCGGGTTTGTTCCACGCAGGTTTGTTCCGTCCAAAGCGCCAACTTCCAGCGGGAGCATTTCGAAAGCATAGCGCTGCGTGACAGTTGTATTGGCGAGATCAACAAAACGACTTTGTCTGTCCGACATTGACTTACTTTCACTCACTTCCACTCCCAAAAACTACTGCAATTACATTCCACACCATGGTCCTTTCTAGAATTAACCTGTCAAATCGGTCTCGCGTCTGGCCTCTTGCCACCAATGTAGTCATGTGAAGTACAATCGAGAGTCTGTACACTTAGTTTTGGACACAATTTCAATAGTATTTTGTATTTGAGCAGCGCGTTTTGACCGCACCTTCCGTCAAAAATAGACACGCCGCTTATCTTTAGCGAAGCATAGCGGAGAGCCGCTTCTGGGACACTTCCAACATATCTATCTGGCAATGCAATCAATGCATTATGCTAACGCAATGCTAACAACAGCAAAACGAAACTACTTTATAGTTTACTGCTCGTGCTCACTCACTTTGCAAGCCCATCACAATGTATTACTGTGCACATCGTCCGATGCCAATATAGTAGACATCGCTCAACCCTAGTATATCGTCATATAGCACAGTGATATGAATGTGAAATGCCTTGAAGTAGGTGGGTATGCGCTTTATACTTGAATGAAGCCTCCTCTGTCCCAGTGACACAAAACGCAATGCAGGGTTATTCCTGCATAGGGCTGTTCCGAATACCATTTACAGGTTTCAAATACTTGATGGTATTTCCGAACGAGTATTTGAATACTCCATTACACCATTAAAAACACTCAACTATAATTAAGAAGTAAAACAAAAGTAATCTTTGATTCCTAGCATCATTGAGCACACATGTAAACATAGCCATGTGCTCAAAATGGCCACTTTGAATGACATGTCCATTGAGCCAGTCAGAGCTGTCAAATAGCATATACCTCCTTTATTAGCCAATAAGAGTGTGTGTTGAATGAATAGCCTCTCTCACATTTTTACAAAGAGCCAATTGCAATCAATTGTTTTGACAGTGTAGGGCAGACAGTAGGGATTAATGGGAAAACATGCATGCATAATGTAAAAACGAATACTCGAATCCCAATATTTATATCGAATACATACCCAACGAACGAATACCAGAATAAAGATATATATATATATAAATAAAATAATAAAAACCTTCTTGAGCTATCTAATTTTCACTCCTTATGTCCTGCCTTTTCAACTTCTCCTCTACGTTTCTGTCCTCCCCTCCCGCTTGTGGCTTTCCTGTGTGTAGCCCACATTCCTCGTGGAGCTGTCCAAGGTTCTGGCCAACCCAGGGAACACTCAGGTGGCTCGCGTGGCAGCTGGCCTGCAGGTGAAGAACTCCCTGACCTCCAAAGACCCAGATGTCAAGTCGCAGTACCAGCAGAGATGGTTGGCCATCGACGGCAATGCACGCCGCGAGATCAAGACCTTTGTAAGAAAACGGGTTGTGGCTAGGGATTTTAACTAACTTTAGACAATCTGTTTGGTTTTCTAACCTGTCTCTCATGCCTTTTCTCTGGTTTTTGTCCCTTCCCCAGGTTCTTCAGACGCTAGGCACAGAGACATATCGGCCCAGTTCAGCGTCACAGTGCGTAGCGGGGATCGCCTGTGCTGAGATTCCCGTCGGCCAGTGGCCCGAGCTGATTCCCCAGCTTGTGGCCAACGTTACAGATCCCAGTAGCACAGAGCACATGAAGGAGTCAACCTTGGAGGCCATCGGATACATCTGCCAAGACATAGTGAGTACAGTGGGCTTTTTTGTAAAATATTTTTTTCTTTCTACATATACATACATTTCTACATATTTTTTCACTAATGCACTATTAGCGGTTGTAATGTGGAAACATTTCCTTGTGGAATGACAGAACTATTATTTTAAACCAATAACATTGACTTCTGTCAAATGTGCCTTGCCATTTGACATGATTTTAGCCTTTCCATTAACCTCGGTCTACTCTTTAAGCTTCTACAATTACTTCCTAACAATAACTGTTTCCTACTGGGCTATGTAGTCCAAGATGGAGACATAGAACCAGCTTTATGCAGCGTGTGCTATCACTGCAACCAAGCATTGGGAAGCGATAAGGTCATAGTTGCCCGCTAGCCTTGGACAAATGTGTGCCGCTGATATTTGACCGCCCCTTGTGTTGCTAGGACCCGGAGCAGCTGCAGGACAATGCCAACCAGATACTCACCGCCATCATCCAGGGCATGAGGAAGGAGGAGCCGAGCAACAACGTCAAACTGGCCGCCACCAACGCCTTGCTCAACTCTCTGGAGTTCACTAAAGGAAACTTCGACAAAGAGGTGCCAACTAAAAACCTGGATTAGCCTAGTTCCAGTCCTAGCTTGCTGTGCTGCCTTTCACTTCTGCAAGATTTATCATGATATAGTGCTTTCCTCCCCACACTATCCTTAAATAGTTTACTTAAAAAAAAACAGTTGCCACTTAGTTAATGGTTAAAAAAAAAGCTAATCCTGTCAAAGTTCTATTTTGTCAGTATTTGCAGTCAATTACACTGCCCTGTGGTAAGTTGGTAATGCTTGGTAATGCTCATGACTGAGCTTGTTCTGTGTCTGTGCTTTTTTTGGTTAAAATTTGCATGCGTCTTTTGCAGACGGAGAGGCACTTCATTATGCAAGTAGTGTGTGAAGCTACGCAGTGCCCAGACACCAGAGTGAGTAATGTCCACGGTTGATGCCACCGGAGTGCTTGTGATAATTCTTTGGACCTCTTGTCCGAAGAATGGAGGGAGGGGAATAGGGGTGCACAATATATCAACTCAATATCGTTATCGCAATATCACGTTGTGCAATAACATACAGAAAATGTTGCAGGGAGTGCAATATTCAGTTATTTTTTTGGAGAGATGCATCCATTGGCTGTTTGGCTTTGTTGTTTGATTTGACTGAGGAAGCTAAGGACTGAGATGGAAGAGGAAACATTGGTGACAAAAAATAATTCCTTCTTGGTAGCTTGGAATTACTGTTGTACCAGTCCAATATGACAATATGGCATTTTCCCATAACCTGTGTTTTTACTTATGTTTAAAAATATCTAAATGAAGACCGATATTGCAATTTTCATGATCAATATCGCAATATCACGTTATCAATATTGTGCACCCCTAGAGGGGAATATGGGTTCGGAAATAAATTCCTGAGGTGGGGTGTTATGCGTTAAAATGACACTTAAACAACACCATTGAAGAACCAATCGTAACCAGTTTATATTACATTTTCTTTTAATGTATTAAACACAGCTGCCATTTTAAGGGAATACCAGAAATAATTGTGTGCTTCAATGTTTGACCCTTTTGCATATATTCTAGGATATTCTGTAATTCCTACTGTATTGTGCTATAGGTGCGAGTGGCAGCCTTGCAGAACTTGGTGAAGATAATGTCTTTGTATTACCAGTACATGGAGACGTACATGGGCCCTGCCCTTTTTGCGGTAAGTCTTACTTTTACACACGAAGATAAGCCTTCACCAGAGAGAATATATGTTTAGAGGTAACTTGACTGTTTCAGGCCTTGCATGGGCGCTGCTTACGCCAGCCTCAAAAAGAAAATGCTGTTGGTGACACGCCCACTTAAGAGACCCCGGAAGCGCTACATTTTTACTTGCAATGAAATTAGGGGTGTAACGGATGGTAGTTTATCCGTACTGATCACCCCTCCGCGGTTCGGCACGTGAACCGTGGATTTATTGCCAAATTTAACCGTCATTGTGAGTTTACTGCCGCTGTTGCTTTTTACTGTATTGATTTCCTAAATCTGCAGTTGCAGCTAAGAGACGTTTTGAAGCGCAGCATTTTTAGTTTTCATGCCATTGGGGCATGTTGAATCCCAACCAATAAAACTGTAAGGCTAGCCTTACAGAAAAGCAGAAATAAAAGAAAACCGAGGGCTGAACGCAGAGCATACTTTGAGCTAAAGTGGCAGCGTTTTCAGTTGTCGTTTCTCTTCCGTGCTTCGCACTCTGTTGCACACTAATGGATTCTACCGGTACTAATAATATCAATACTAATAATGAATCAGCTTTGGGTTCGTTGTGCTCGAGTGTTCATTGTGCTCGAGTGTGACGTCCGACATCGGACAACGGCACAATATTAGTTATGTGATATTAGTTATATAAGCGTAATTTATTTAAGAGTAGGCATAAAACCGACTAAACCGGCAAAAGGGGTATACAGTCTTCATGCTCATTGAAGATGTAGCTTTTTATTTAGGCGCATTGCGAATCTGTTTATCAGGGGATTTCCTGCACGGAGCCTCCGTTAAATTGTGTGCCGTTTCCAGCTCTCGACACCTCTTTCAGGTGTTTGTCTAAAACCCTACGTAGTTTGCTTGTCTCAACTGGAGCAATGAGAAACGAACCACTGTAGAAGCAGACACAGCAAACTCTGACCGCGTTGATGTGCGGTCACTGGTCAGGGCGTCTGTTAGATTGACCATACTCACATTGTTGACATGTTTACACAAATCCAAAATGAAAGATGTAGTTTTCCAAAATGAAATGCCAAAAACAAATGAAATGCGTATCAGTTGACCTCCATAAGCTGTAGAGGCCGAGGGATTCATTATGTATCTTGTCTGCTTTAATCCCTGCCACCTATTTGACCCCCCCCCCCCCCGTACTGCCTCTCTCGCTCTCCTCCTCTTCATCCACCCCTTTTGTCACCCCCGCCCCACCAGATCACCATAGAGGCTATGAAGAGTGACATCGACGAGGTGGCCTTGCAGGGCATTGAGTTCTGGTCGAACGTCTGTGATGAGGAGATGGACCTGGCCATCGAAGCCTCAGAGGTGTGTGAGACCATGACAGTAAGAGAGTACCCTGTTAAATACTTCCTTGAAACATTTGACTATGTGTCTGGCACTGTTGTTAAAAAATAATCCCATCATGTACTGAATGTGTGCCACAAGTTTTTATCATTTTATAAATATCACTGGCTTTACGAGGACTAATCTTGTTGACCTCATTTCATCACAGTTCGACAAACCCCCCCACTACTAATGGTTTATTTGGTCTGTTCCTTTCTGTCCTTGTCCAATGGCAGGCTTCGGAGCAGGGACGCCCACCAGAGCATACCAGCAAATTCTACGCCAAAGGGGCGTTGCAGTACCTGGTTCCCATCCTCACTCAGACCCTCACCAAACAAGTACGATGTCCTAAAAATCATTCCCAGATTTGTCTTGTGTATATAAAATACAATAATTGAAACGTTATTATATTGTACTCATTGGTCACGTCTGTTCAGTAATCTCCATTTTAATGTCTCATATTTGCTTCTTGTAGTATTTACTAGGGCTGGGCGATATGGACCAAAAATAATATCCCGATATATTTAGGTTGAATACCGATGCACGATATATATCGATATTTTCTATAAAGTGGGCAAAATCCTTCAGGCATAGAGAATAAACCGGAAACCTGACGGAAATGTGACATTTAAACTTTTTAGCAACATTAATTGACATGTGAGCTTTCCCTGGTGGTCACTCGCTCCTGACTCCACCGCTTAGGCCAAGTGCAGGCATGGGGGGGAGAGACGAACAAACAGAAAAAGTAACGAATAAACGCATAATATAACGATATAAACGATATTGTCTAATCTTATATATCTTTTGAATAAATTCCGGTATATACCGATATATCGCCCAGCCCTAGTATTTACCAAAATGTAGGTCTTTAATCTTTTTTAATTGTTATAAAAAAAAAATGTCCTGTGACGCCCTGCTCGCCTGCTCTCTACGGCCCCCTGCAGGACGAGAACGACGACGACGACGACTGGAACCCGTGCAAGGCGGCCGGCGTGTGCCTGATGCTGCTGGCCACGTGCTGCGAGGACGACGTTGTGCCCCACGTTCTGCCCTTCATCAAGGAGCACATCAAGCACCCCGACTGGCGCTACCGCGACGCCTCAGTCATGGCCTTCGGCTCCATCCTGGAGGGACCCGAGCTCAACCAGCTGAAGCCCCTCGTCATCCAGGTGAGGCGGTGTGGAGGTGGATGAGCCTGGTCAACGACACCAGATATTCACCTGTGCCCATCAAGCTCTACTGTGTCACATGACCAACTGTTGACTTTTACACATGAAAATCTACAGTCTGTCACGTGATCAATTCTACTGAAAACCTTCCCTGGTGCTTCTGTTGTGAAACCTAACATGTATGCCATCTATGTCCACCCCAATACAGCTAATAAACAAGCTAACATGTCGCCCTTGTTGTGCCAGGCTATGCCCACCCTGATAGAGCTAATGCACAAGCCAACATGTAGCCATTGTTGTACCAGGCTATGCCCACCCTGATAGAGCTAATGCACAAGCTAACATGTAGCCATTGTTGTGCCAGGCTATGCCCACCCTGATAGAGCTAATGCACAAGCTAACATGTAGCCATTGTTGTACCAGGCTATGCCCACCCTGATAGAGCTAATGCACAAGCTAACATGTAGCCATTGTTGTGCCAGGCTATGCCCACCCTGATAGAGCTAATGCACAAGCTAACATGTAGCCATTGTTGTACCAGGCTATGCCCACCCTAATGGAGCTAATAAACAAGCTAACATGTAGCCATTGTTGTGCCAGGCTATGCCCACCCTGATAGAGCTAATAAACAAGCTAACTTGTCGCCATTGTTGTACCAGGCTATGCCCACCCTGATAGAGCTAATAAACAAGCTAACATGTAGCCCTTGTTGTACCAGGCTATGCCCACCCTGATAGAGCTAATGAGCGACCCTAGCGTGGTGGTGAGGGACACGACAGCCTGGACCGTGGGCAGGATCTGTGAGCTGCTGCCCGAGGCGGCAATCAACGACCTGTACCTTGCTCCCCTGCTGCAGTGCCTGATCGAGGGCCTGGGGGCCGAGCCCAGGGTGGCCTCAAACGTCTGCTGGGTAAGATGGAGGAGGAGCCCTTGACCTTGGGAGTTAATGTAGCATAGTTTAATATCAACAATGTATTAATTTGGACACGTTTATTAAGTGGTACTTGAGGACAGTGCGGACACTTAAGTATGAAGCAGGTAGGGGTTAGGCTTGCCGATCACTAGGCCAGGCTCGCTGGCGTTTAAATCCACAACCTTTTCGTGTGGTGGGGGTCGACCACTATAGCCTGTCGACTGTCCTGCACCTCCCTTCTCCTGCCAGAGTTGCGTACACAGTATGTTTACAGTGTTAAACTGGTTGGTTAGAAGGCTTGAGCTGCACCGGGCAGGTGTTCCATGAAGACCCAACTGACGGTCCCCCCCCCCCCCCCAAAATCCCTTCTCAGGCCTTCTCCAGCCTGGCGGAAGCTGCCTACGAGGCCACTGATGCAGCAGAGGATCAGGAGGAGCCCAGCACCTACTGCCTCTCTTCCTCCTTTGAAATCATCGTCCAGAAGCTGCTGGAGACCACCGACAGGTGGCTGCTACACGCATGCCCACATGCACATGAACACTAGGGCTGGGAATTGTTCGCACGGGCCTCACGATATTGTATTGAATATTTGTGTTTTTCTTTAATTTTCTTTTTTTTGCTTTTCTTTTTTTTTGCACTGCTTTAACGCACACTCGCACATTTGTGGTGAATCAACCTGAGCTGAAGGCTGCTCTGCTACCAGATGGGAAACGTGGAGTTTTTGCTTTCAAGAAGACGGCCTTCCAGATTGAACATTTGAACTGAAAGCATAGCAACATGTTCTGCTGAATATATCCTGTTGTAGTGTCACTTCCTCTTTAATCTAACAACTTTCAGTTTGTTGTGTAGCTCCATGTTACGTTAGTTTATTCAGAATGATATAATCGTTTTCCACTTAACAGCTAGTGTGAAAAAGTGGCTGCCTGTCAATACAATTGGAACAGAGTAGATGCAGTTGAGGCTAATGTTATACCCCTCTTTATTTTCAATAGCGGGGTAATATAATAATAATATAATAAATATAATGCAATGTGAAGTTGACGTGCAGTGTTGAGTGGCTCCTCTCCTGCCCTCGTCCCGCAGGCCCGACGGCCACCAGAACAACCTGCGCTCAGCCGCCTACGAGGCCCTGATGGAGATCGTGAAGAACAGCGCCAAGGACTGCTACCCCGCAGTGCAGAAGACCACCTTGGTCATCATGGAGCGGCTGCAGCAGGTCCTGCAGATGGAGGTGATTCTCAGCTGTTTGTTTGTGTGTGTGTGTGTCCTGCATATGGAGGTGAGGCTGAGCTGTTATTGGTGTGTGTGTGTCTCCTACATATGGAGGTGGGGCTCAGATGTTATTGGTGTGTGCGTGTGCAAACAGGTTTTTGTGGGCCCCACAAAGTGTGGCCTTATGAATAATGTATTCTTGTTCTTCCTGTCTAACGCCACATCCTGTCTCCCCAGTCTCACATTCAAAGCACCTCAGACCGAATCCAGTTCAACGACCTCCAGTCGCTATTGTGTGCCACCTTACAGGTGAGAGTGAGACCGGGCGTATTTTATTTATGTGCTGGTCGTTTTTAAATATCGTAATCCTCCTGCCAATCTCGAAGAGTGAATGTGGGTTTAATGAGCCATGTAACGTTGGTGTGTACACAAGGTGGCAGTGTTGCATTCACAAAACAGTATAGTGTTGCCAGGAGACATAGACCAGCATGTGTTTTTAAAGTGAATAAGGATTCAGTGTTGCTTTGTTCAACCTGGGGTAGGGCTGGACCAGAATATTAGACTATTCGGGTATTCGTTTGTGTAGGTATTAGTCTGAATTTTGGGATTTAATATTCTATTTTTTATCTTTTTGCATGCGTGTCAGCATTTTCTCCATTTAAATCAAATAAAAATCTCTAATGCCGTCCCTGTGGCTGCAGAACGTGCTGCGTAAGGTGCAGCACCAGGACGCCCTGCAGATCTCCGACGTGGTGATGGCCTCGCTGCTCAGAATGTTCCAGAGCACCGCCGGGTCTGGTGGCGTGCAGGAGGACGCGCTCATGGCCGTCTCCACGCTGGTGGAAGGTAGGTTGCTGTTGGAGGAACTCACATTCTGTCTTTTTTTTTTTTATTCTTTCCTGCGCATTAGACGGCTGAAAAACACATTGCCTCTGAGCAATGCAAGAATCCTGAAATGCATGTAGTGTGCCAGGACGAACTCATTAAAGTGTAACTGCACCCCAGCTCTAAACCTGCCTCCATCCACTACAACTTTGAAAAATGCGTCAAGGAGCTGGGGGAGGGGCTGAGAGGGGTATTCCCCATTAACATTTGCATTTGACGTATGAGCGTACGAAAGGCCCATTTTTGCTTCTGCGTCGCACCTATGTGTAGCCTACGGCGTCAGCTACGGGCGTATCTACCTTTTGTGAGCATGTTCTACTTCTGCGCTGGTCTGTTGACCGCCCAGAACTCTGCTCGGTGAATGCACATGCGATTGATGCGAAGCCCCAAAATGTCTGTCTTGTCAGTGCCATGTCTTATGTGCCAGAATTGGAACATGTTAACGTTTTGAAATAAATGTATAAAATATTTCTCTCCAGCGAGAAACCCCTGTCTTGGCTACCCCTGTCTTGACGTTTTGGAATAAGCATATACAAATATTTATTTCCGGCAAATCTTAGTTACACCAACATTTATCATAGGAAACAATCTGCAAACACACAATAGTATTTATAAAAGCCTGCTTTTCACTGCCTGACATCAAGGAAATACCCGTTTGTAGGCTGCGTCGACTCGATGGACGGACGTGTAGTTGGATTATTTTGAGAAGTGCGCGTCCTATTACTTTGTCTACAGCTTTGCTTTTTTTTTTTGCTTTTTAAGACATTTTTCTTTTACAAGCAAGCCTTCTTATAAATTGTTAAAAATAGTTGAGGTCAATGATGATAACTCATGCACCACGCTGAATATGTGATGTATACCCTTTCCATTTTATCTGAGACCAGCACAAAGACCTTGGGTGTTTTTAAAAGACTAGAATCGACATGCGGTTGAAAATGTATTTACCCTACTCATTTCCCCTTTTAATTACAAAAATATCCTTTGGTGTACAGCAGTTTTAATGATAAAACAATTTGACTTTTTATTATGATTGCTTTTATTTTTGTCACAAATAATAATTGGTGAATGATTCCTTTGTGTGTCGTCAGTTCTGGGAAGCGACTTCCAGAAGTATATGGAAGCCTTCAAGCCTTTCTTGGGTATTGGCCTCAAGAACTATGCTGAATATCAGGTGAGACAAGCCCATTCATCGTCAAGCTTGGCAGTCATGCTCTCTCCTTAGGGCCACACAATATATATTGACTCTATCGCTATCACAATATCACGCTGCGCAATATATCGAAAATGTTGTAGGAAGTGCAATATTCTGTTTATTTAGTAGAGAGATGCGTCCATTGGCTGTTTGGCTTAGTTGTGTTTGATTTAGACAGAAAAGGAAGATGTGTGGCTGAGGAAGCTAATGACATGATAGAGATTGAAGAGGAAACATTAGTGGCCAACAAGAATGCCTCTTCGGTTGCTTGGAATTACTGTTGTACCAGTCCAATATGACCAATCCAAAGTACCAGTCCAATGTGTTGTTTTGATCTGTTATGAATGTTTTGATGCATTTTCCTATAACATTGTGTTTTTACTTATGTTTAAAAATATGCTCTCTCCTTTGCCATATATTGCAAATGTCTCTCCCATATAATTGCCTTTTTTATAGTAAATATCCGCATAGCTGTATGTTCTTTATTGGCACATAGCTGAGGCGTGTCATTTTAAAATAACCTGAATGAATAA
>JAODUE010000022.1:4603467-4631444 GCA_027564755.1 Amblyopsis hoosieri | reverse complement strand
GGCCTTCCTGGAGACCCTGAATGGAGTCCTGTATGGGGCTCCAGTAGGGGACTCCATAGTTCTACTGGGAGACTTCATCGCGCACATGGGCACTGGGCAATGATGGAGACACCTGGAGTGGTGTGATTGAGAGGAACGGCCTCCTGGGAACGTCTGGAGGAGGCCCCTGCCCGTGAGATCACACCTCCGGCCAAGCTTCTCTGGTATCCCTGTGCAGGGTGGAGGACATTGAAACTGAGTGGGCAATGTTCAAAGCTTCCATTGCTAAAGTAGCGGCAGAGAGCTGTGGTCTCAAGGTCTTAGGTGCCTCAAGGGGCGGTAACTCTTGAACACCGTAGTGGACACCAGTGGTCAGGGAAGCAGTCCGACTGAAGAAGGAGGCTATGTTGGGATATGCTGTCCCGGAAGACTCTGGAGGCGGTTGCAAGGTACAGACGAGCCCGAAAGGCTGCAGCATCTGCCGTAGCAGAAGTAAAGCAGCCTGTGTGGGAGAGGTTCCGAGACTTTCTGTCTGCACCAAAGTGTTTCTAAAAACCCTCTGCCACCTCAGGAGGGGGAAGCGGGGAACCATCCAAGCTGTGTACAGTAAGGATGGGACGCTGTTGACCTCAATTGAGGAAGTAATTGTACCAATTGCAATTGCACCAATTACAGGGGTATCACACTACTCAGCCTTCCTGGTAAAGTCTACTCCAAGGTGCTGGAGAGGAGGATTCAGCCGATTGTCGAACCTCAGAACAACAATGCGGACTGTCCTGGTCGTGGAACAACGGACCAGCTCTTTACTCTTGCAAGGATCCTGGAGGTGGTCTGGGAGTATTCCCTTCTGGTCTACATGTGCTTTGTGCATCTGCAGAAGGCGTATGACCGGGTGCCCCGAAATATACTGTTGGAGGTGCTGCGGGAGTTTGGGTTGAGGGGGATGATGTGGTCCTGATGGCATCATGGGTCTGTGTCCTCCAGCACTCACTAGATCGGTTTGCAGCCGAGAGTGAAGCGGCTGGGATGAGGATTAATGCAGCTAAAGCTTAGTCCATGGTTCTCAGCAAGAAACCGATGGAGTGCCTACTGCAGGTAGTGAATGAGTTCTTACCTTAAGTGAAGGAGTTTAAGTACCTCAGGGTCGGCCGGAGAATCGGAACAGTGGGAGCGGTATTACAATCACTTTACTGCACCGTTGTGACGAAAAGAGAGCTGAGCCGGAAGGCAAAGCTCTCGATCTTCCGGGCAATTTTCGTTCCTACCCTCACCTATGGTAATGAAGAGTGGATCATGACCGAAATAACTAGATCACGGGTACAAGCGGCCGAAATGGGTTTTCTCAGAAGGGTAGTTGGTGTCTCCCTTAGATATGGGGTGAAAAGCTCGGCTATCTGTGAGGTACGCGGAGTAGAGCCGCTGCTCCTTTGCGTCGAAAGGAGTCCTTTGAGGTGGTTACGGGCATGTGGTAAGGATGCTCCCTGGGCGCCGCCCTTGGGAGGTATTCCAGGCACGTCCAGCAGGGAGGAGGCCTTGTGGAAGACCCAGGACTAGGTGGAGATATTATACCCTTGATGCCGGAATATATTTCTAATTATTTCAAAAAAATATTTATTTTGTGTATTTTTGCTTTTAAGGTGATGCAAAAGTAATTTGATATTGTAAATGTTATATAGCACATAGAATATAAAATGTTGGTATGATGCATATTTGCACAGCAGGATCCAGTAGCACCTTGGCTGACCCTGGTGCACCAGGGTTGGCTTAAGTTCCACTGAGGTCCCGCCGATTTTTACCCGACCTATGGTGCGCCGAGGTTCGGCTTGGGTTTCACCAAGGTCCCGCTGATTTTTGCCCGACCAAAATTCAGCTTTATTCTAAATGTACATACACATATTTTTGTAGTATCAGCTGATATGATAATAGGAATTAACTAAAATTACATTTCCTAAAGAAAATACACTAAGTGCTAAAAAAAAGCATTATTTATATGCAGCCTTTTTGGCTGAATGTAGCAATTCCGGACGGATGTATCTAAGTCGCGACCAACAGAAATCGTCAAATAGCGTAAAAAATATTACTGATGAGGTTTATTCCAAAATTGTTAGCTGTAGAAGCAATAAATAAGCGGGCACATATGTTTTTATTTTTGCTTAACTTAACCATTTGCACAATTTTGTCATATTTTCAGCCTCAAAAGCACGTGAAATATCCAAAACTAAGATTCCTAGAACCAGATGTAGTTGCAGTCCAGTGCATGCATGCATATCGAACGTGTTTTGAAATGGTGGTAGAGCTATATGAGGCGATCAAAACAATTGTAGCAACGCCGATTGGTTCAGCGCTGTCCAACAATTTCAAAATGAACCAGAGGTCTACGCAAAGTAAGAGGAAATTACTTTGAATACTTCCCAATGGAGCGTGGCCAGGTTAATTGTTCTATTGTAGAAATGTGTGCATTTTTAAAAAACTTACAATCTCATTCAATCTGGACAAAACTTTATTTCTGGTAATGCATCTATACACTGTACATTCAGTCACTGTAGTATAAGCATAGCTATTTTCAAACATAATCTCATTAAGTCCTTTACTTTGCAATATAGTCCGTGTCGTGAGAGAAGGGAAGGGGGTGTCGTTTAAAGGAGGGATGTGGGCAGAGGTGTGAAAATAAGAAGGTAGTAGATAGATAAATAAGCCAAGCTTTTGTTTCTCATAATGTATATGTGGCATTAACAAATGGAAAAGCGTATATTTTAGATAAAAATATTTCTAGACTTGTAAAGTTTATATAGCATTAGCAGCAGCAAAGGGCTAAAAAGATACATGGGGTCTGGGAGAGGGTCTTGAAAGGCGGTGTGAAAGACCTATTTCTTATAAAGTCTATCTGATAACTAATATATTGTTAAAAATATATATGAACTGGTGAAAAGTCATTTAATATAAAGACTATACAGTAAAAAAAAACAAAAAAACATGACAAATAATTGAACTAATTTCATGTTTATGTTGGGGATGTTCTTTTACGCACTGCAATAATTGTTTTTGAAACGTGAGCTCAGTTAAAACACAATCTAAAAAAAGACATCTATTGTAAGAAAAGACTTCTTTTTGAAAAAGGAAACACCATGTACATATATAATACAATATTGTAAAAGAAAAAATATTTACATTTGTAAATTCATATTCAAATCTTCACACTTGCTAGTACTTGTCTATTAATATGGACTGTTATTGCTGCATTATTGTCCATTATTTAACAAAATGATTCTTGTTTAGAAAGTTGAGAGCCAAGCCAAGAGCCAATATCAATAATTTCTCCCTTTTGTAGAAAACCATGAGTAAAGTAAACTGCAGAAAGCCTATGAACTCCATTGAGTGTAAAAACAACTATAAAATGTACCAATTTTTATCTGTTAAAATCAGACATTATCTCAACAATATTATACTTAGTAATGTTGGTTAAGAAATGGGCGTCAAGATAATGCCCTCTCTGTTTTCCTTGACATGTCCACTTCTAGACAAGTAGCCAAATCAGATTGTAGGCCTTTATGTACAACCAAGGGTAAAATGTTACCATATAGCAATGGTACCAGTGGCATTTCAAGATTATTTTACTCTAAAAAATGGTTTTACATGCATATCATTTATTTCAAAAAAAGAAAAGCATTCATTCAAAATAGAGCAGTTAGTTAATTGTTTTTCGCTTTGCAAAAGGTATGACTTTATGAACTGCTGTAAATATTATTTTTTAGGAATACTGACAAATAGCATAGCTAAAAAGGTGGCTTGATCCAAACCTCCACTGGGAACAAGAGAAGGCAAGAGAATGTTCTATACTCCCTTGGAGAGTGCAAAGGGAATTGTCCTCATTTAGCACAGTGAGCAGTGTCCGTAACAATGTCTTAATGACGGAGTTAGCTCTTAGCCTTGTCCATACACATGGAACATTTATGCTGCTGCTCTGGAAACCTTCTGCCAACTTTTAGGCACTTAAGGTTGTCCAGCATTGCATTTCTATCTGGGTTGTATATTGTTTGTGTCTGTGTTTGTATGTGATGTTCTTATGAATGATTTAGTAAATCAAGTTTGCAGTTTGTTTTTTCTCTTCTAAATAAGACATTTTGCTTTATATTGCATAACACAACAAAACCCTTACATGTACAGTAACAATGCCCAATATCGACTATATGAATGGCAAACCTTCTCAAAGTTCATGCATAAAGAAAATATGAGTTTTCTATTGAAAAAAGTGAACATAATATCCCCACATTGAACATCAAAAACCAAAGTAAAATAGCATTAACTCATGTATTCTGTTTACATTGTACCCAATGTGTAATTGGAACTTTATATGTTGAATAGAACTACAATATTATTTTCCTGTAAATATGTGTGCAGTGTTTATACAGGCTTCCTAATCGTTGCAGTTATGTACTGTCTTGAATTTTGTCGTTTCAATTTTGTTTGTGTTTTCAAAATACAGGGAAAGATACAGTAGGTGCTAATGCCATTTCTGCTTTCCTATATGTCACACTGCTTGTATCAATTAATATTACAAGCAAAAGGGCAGGATGTTTTACCTCAAACTGTATTTTTTTATAGTCTGCAGCAGCAAGCAACAGGTAGACCCTTTTTCTTTTTATTTACAATACTTTGAAAAAGAAAAAAAAAACTACCAAGTAAACAGTATTTAATTGGGATGCATTTAAACAAATTGCTTACTGGATTTATGTTGTGGCAGTTATGTATGAGCTATATTCTTTAAATAATAGTGGGAGTACAATGCCTTATAACTATTTTTTATGACAAAGTGCGATTCATTATTGTAAAGTAAAAAAACAACATTTATATTTACATACCATAATTTAATTAAGAACATTTTGTGGTTGTTGCTAAAGGCCCGACATCTGGTCTCAAAATTGTTAGCATTTTTTAATGCTAACAATTTTACGATTTAGGATATAAATGGAGAACGAAACATACCTGGTTTTAAGAAGCAAATGTAATAGAAAGAAACTAAGTCACGCTGATGTCACCAAGTATTAAAACTATTTAAACAGTGATATGTAAAACATCTGTGGTAGTATTGAGTGACTTTGTACATCACCTATAATGGGTCAGATGGATTGTGTGGACATTGTTATTAACCAAAGCAAGTGCTCACTATAAAGGTGCCTCAAACACAATATGTTCTTTCTGAATACTACTGCAGGGCTTCACAGACATCGACCCCAAAGCAAACCTTCTCATCCCTTCCATAAACCACACAATTAATTAGCTAACTCAAGAACACAGACAAATAAACATGAATCAAAGTCAATACATTCTCCTTGGTGGATCTGCTTTCTTAAGACCTACTATGCCCTATGTAAAGTTAATCTTTACGGTCAATTTGTTCTTTTGTGTTAGTATCTTTTCATGTTCTCACTCCCATAGCACAGAAACAAAGAACTGTTTTCATCCAGTATCACTATGTAGTCTCTTAAATAGCTTATAGTTGTGATATCCTGTTTCTGTTGGGGAAGGGGAGGAGGTTGTCAATGAATGACTGTTTAAGGTAAACCTAAGTCACCGAACATCTGCTCCTTCTGGCTTTGCTTTTCAAAAGTCTCTTGTATAATGTTGTATAATGCTAATATAATACGATATTCTTTTATGATTTACCATCTGATGCCATGTCGGAGACGATTCATGTTGGCTCCGTTATCCATTCATTTTTGACATTCATCAAATGCTGTGATCCATTTAGTTTTTCTATTCTGCCAGGGTAGAGGCACCATTCAGTGATTTGCAGTTACAAATACTTCCGTGGTTCACCACACAGACACCTTGTAACCTTATTTAGCTGTTTCCAGTCTTTTCCACAAGGTTGCATTCTTGCCGTAAAGGGATGACATTCATGTTCAGCAAACGCAGCAAACAATGGCGCTATGAGGCCAACGGGTGGGTTTTGTTGGTATGTGGGTTGAGGCGGGGGTGGGGTTTTTGGGCAGGGAGTGGCTGGCTTGGTGTAGGAGCGGACTTAGTTGTGTGCAGGAGTTTCCTCTTTCTCGCAGACTGTCTTGGGCCACAACTGCTGCTGAAGCTCCTTGACCACTCTCTCCAGGTGCTCCCTGGCCTCCCGCTCCTGCATCAGATCGGCCCGGAGTTGCTCTCGGTCAGCCTCTGCATGCTGCAACTTCAGCTGGAGGTCCTCGATCTGGAAAACACGCACATAGAAAAGGATGAGGCAGAACTCTTGGCTCAATGTATGTTCCACGTCTGTTCAAGCAATTTGAGAATTTTCCGGAGGTTCTTAACCGCAAGTGTACTATGAATGCTTTTGAGTATATGAGTAGTAGTGATGTAGTAAGAATTGCAATGCCTTATCCCGTTTTCAATTGTCATGAAAGTAAAAAAATTGTGCTTGACCTGAATAGCATAACAACACAAAATGTAGCCTCCAAAATGTACTTCCAAGTATATTGCTGCCCAAGTTGTGGGAAGCTGTAGAGTAAGATAAGGCATCCTTGCATGCTCATACAACTGACCATACACACACTGCAGGGTAAAATGGAACATTACACATTAAGAAAGATACTGTTGATATTATACAGTGTATAGCTTAGGCCTGGACGATATGGCCAAAATGTATATCATGGTCCATACAATATAATTCCGATATCGATATGAACAATATAAGCCTCAGAAAAACTGCTTAAAACACCCACAACAGAGTACTGAAAAATGCGTTTATGAAATCTATAAAACTATAACATTTTAGAAATAAAAAAGGTACAAATAAATGTTCATCTTTGAGCCTTCATACAAACAAGAAATGTGAAATCACACTCAAAATAAATAAAACTTAACTGTATCTTTCTGTTAGTACATTATTTACCTATAATTAATGAAGGCTATATTTATGTCCACCAGTAGGGGTCAGTAGCGGTTGTGACTGGCTCTGGAAAGATTTAGCCGCAGCCAGCTAATACGGTAAGATAGCAGTTTCACAGAAGACGTGTTAGCAGAGGAAGCTGTCATAATACGTAATATTGGGCCTTTCTGTAAAGTTTGCTGTTAGGTGAGAGAGTTAATTAAATTGTCTGGCATGTGAAAACAGCCCACTACTGGCTGCGTGTCTAGTGCAAAGCATCAATCGCCTTGAATACAACTGACTTCTGCGCCCGTCACTAAGCTTATCGAAATACCGGAAATAAGTTTTAAAATCATCACCGTAATTGAAAAAAATTATATTGCGGTATATATTGATATTTAATTATTGTCCAGCCCTAATATAGCTCATGTTCAATTCATATAACAGTTCAAAGTGACTAGTCATTTCTGTTCAAAAAC
Organism: Amblyopsis hoosieri; assembly: GCA_027564755.1. Lineage (NCBI taxonomy): Eukaryota > Metazoa > Chordata > Actinopteri > Percopsiformes > Amblyopsidae > Amblyopsis > Amblyopsis hoosieri. The sequence goes on along the minus strand of JAODUE010000022.1, from coordinate 4,624,130 downwards.
TGCGCGTGCTCACACACACACACACACACACACAGAATGTGGCAGCCATAAAGGCCACATCTGACAGCCCTTCCGGCCAGACTCTTAACACCTCCCTCCCACTGTCAGACACAGAGAACACCAGACCACGGTTCCTGCGACATCATCCACTCACTGGTCTCCCACCACAAGGCCACAAAAACAATCCGCGCATTCTGTTCTAAACTATGGGCTTCCACAAGCATAATGTACCAGCTTTAGGGAGTTAGAACAGTTTAAGGGAGCAAGCTCTTTTGTTATGTCTAATCTGCATTTCCCATGATGCCATAGGGGAAGTCTACGTCTCTTCCTGTTTCCTCTTCTGACTAGAACTTAGCGCCTGGCTACGTACTTTAGGCTACACCCATTTATTTTCGACCACGGAAAAGGAACTGTGTTTTTTCTTTTAAACCTTCTTCTCTGCTGTGACCTTGACAATGCTTCACAACAAGTGGAAGAGAAAGTAGTCCGCTGTTTCTTTGACTGAGCTTACTTTGATTATTAGAGTAAATACAAGGGTATTTCTTCTTCTTCTTTTCTTTCTTTCTACTGTTGTCTTTAAGGACAAAAACTGGTACACATACGGTACATTACACTGTATAGCTCTGCATCGGCTTTCAAAAAGGCATACAACTGTAGCCTACAGTCTCCATGTTTACAGAATGAAATGCAGACAACTTTGTTATGTGAAAGTAATTGTAAGCCTCTGCTTTTATTTAGAAGCTTCCACACAAAAAAAAACAATATAGTTAAAAGCTGAGTATCAACGCATCCTGTCAGTTGAGCACATGGATAATACAGTCCTCACAATGTTTTTAAAAAATCACTGCTGAAATGTAGCCACCGACCACTTGCCATATTGGCTAGTTAATAAATGCAAACTACTTGTATACTACTAAAATATATAGCAAAAAAGCCTGTTAAATCACTGTGCTATACCACTGCTAATATAGGATAATAACACTTAAATCGGAAACTAATCACCGTAGCCGTTATTGCTGCGCTATGAATCATGGGAAATATCTTCATCAAAAATAAGGTGGATACATTGGGTTGTCTTTGTTTCTATATATGTGTATCAGATGCTACAGAAACCCAAGCCTGCATGTGTGCCCGCTTTAGACTGTTCCCCACTGAATGGCTACAGGATGGCTGTGCTCCCTTTCCTTGTCCATGGTCACAGATGACAACATTTATGCCTGCCACAGATACTTGCAGACAGCAGTATAGTTTAACACTTCTATTTTCTGCACGCTCCACGCACTGGTCGTCATGCGATGAAAGCCTGGTGTTGTGCCAAACACCACCGTACGACAAAAACATACTGTACGGCATACAATGAAAAAACTGCTTTTGACATTGTACAAATATATTGTTAGCAATTAGCATTTCATTGTGTAGACCAGGCAGATGGATGCTATTGAGTTGCACAACACTCACATTGCAAATGTGAGCGTTTGGGAAGGCTGAATGCGTCTCAACAGTGTGTGTGCGGGCGCTCACCTGAGCAGAGTACTTTGCACGCAAGCGGCCCGCCTCACAGCCCTTGTCGCAGACCCGCAGCTGCCGGGCCTGCTCCAGCTCACGCTTCAGGTGGACACGGGACTCGTTGGCCTCCTTCATCTTCTTTTCGCTCTCGGCCCGCAGACGCTCTATTTCCTTCCTCAGGTTGCGCTTGGCCTCGGTGGCCTCGCGGAGCTTTTCTTTCTTTGCCACCCGCAAGAACTCCAGCTCCTAGCAAGAAGCATGGGGACCAGAGGTCAGGGCAAACTATGACTGCTTGGAAACAGTCGAAACTGGGACACTGCTCACATGACGTCTGGAATGAACCACTGTGTTTGGTAAAGTGTGTGCCCCTATACTGTACATGCCTCACATTCCTCCTAGTTTCTGTCCTCCCTCCTCCTTCCTTCAGCCAACCGTGCATTTATGGAAAGTTTCAAAACAAACAGTGAGCTGGGGCAAAATGGTGTGGTTCTGGTAGTGTGATAATGCAGTAGAAAACAAACTAACAACTATATAACTGTGTGGTATCAGGTACAAGTGTCAGCCTATAGCCTAGATGGTGTTTTACATTCAATAAAGTCGGAGGCCAACATTAGCAAGGCAAATCTGAAAGACCAACAATTTATTTAGTGTGTAGCTCTGTGTGCCTAAATGGGATTGTGTGACGACACGCCCTAAGCCTTCTCATGGGAACCTAGCAGACATCTCTCATCAAACTTTGTTGCGTCTTACAAATAGAGTAAGAAAAACAAATGCTAACATACCCTTTGCTCTGTTATGCAGTGCTACATAACACTACACTACATGCAGTTAACACACAGCTATGCTTTGCTTTAAATTACAGTTCTGATGGAAACTGACCGTTTCAGGGTGACGGTAATTCTTCACAAGATCTATTAAAGCTTGTAGAATGAAGTGAAAGTAGATTACTATCGTACTCAAACTTTCCTCAGTCGGGAAGCAAGGTTCCCCTGTTGAAACTTTCTTGGTTTCGATCCAAGACCAAAATAAAGATGGACGTCTGGTCTTTCCGTTTGCCACTGCATCCGCTCCCATTGTTATCGCCTGTCATGGCATGGTATGCTTAGTGGCTGGCAGTAATGCCTTGTAATCTCTTCTGTGTATCTTGTTACCTAACCCGGGTTCTTGGTTCCCAAAACTTTCTGCACTTTGTGCCTCTTCTGGCTTGAACAATGTTGTGGAAAGAAGCTCAAGGAGCGTATAAAGCATTATATCTTGGGAAGGGGTCTGGGCTGAAATCTGGCATCCCTCCGCCCCTCACAGCCAACAGCAGTATGCTTTATGATGCCTTCATTGAAACACAATCTTCTGCTTATGTAAATATACTGTAGGTGTCAGAGCCTGGTCATTGGCAGTGAGTGAGAATAAGGATATTTAATCCCTACATAGTGTTTATGTGTATGTGTTGGGGGGGCACAGCCAGGCAACCCAGATCACTTTCAAAATCATAGATGGCTGTTGCCACAGGCAACCATTTAAATAACCTATGCGCCTTGATCACTGTGTGGGCGTGTTTCATACACGTCTTCTGTTAAATTACTCACCTAACGAGTGTTGAAACACGCACACGCGTGCGCGCGCACACACACACACACACACACACACACACACACCTGCTGGAGGCAGCGTTTGGCCTGCAGAGCGGACCCCAGCTTCTCCTCCTGCTTGACCCTCATCTTGACCACCTCGTGCAGGAACCTCTCCTTGGACTCCTTGGAGTCCAGTCCACTGTTCAAAGCCTGCCGCAGTGTCTCCAGCTCACACTCCAGGCCTGCCTCTGGGGGGCCGGCGTGGGCAACCATGGCCAGGGCGGGGCATGAGGGCCCCTGGAAGCCGGGGGAGCTCAGGTCCTTGGCTGAGCTGGAGGGGGTGAATGACGGCGAGGAGAGGGAGGACAGCGATGAGGTGACTGTGGACGCGCGCACACACACACACACACACACAGAGGAACAAATGGTCATGTGTCATGTGAGAATGACACTGGGCTACGTACACATACCGTACCTAGCAGCACTAAAGGGACTAAACGGGAACTAAACCACACCATTCCGTCTGTTTACTGGTCTGTAAAGCTAGTTACGGTAAATAAAGCAGTGTGCTAGCGTCGCACTACAAATTATGGAGACATACTTGTGAGTGACAATGCGAACAGCTAAAGGAAATCGACAGTATCACATCCCGAGAGTCCTGTGTGGGGCTGACATGGGTCTATGTAGCAGACATTCAGCACAGAGTTGCCTATGTGACGCAGTGCTAATGGGCGGAAGAGGCTGAGACCAGTACTAGTACTAGTACTATTACTACGTAGTGAGGTGTGGTAAACGCTAGCGCCGACTTACACTCTTCACGACTCTCCACCTCGATCTCCACCTCAGAGTCCTCCTGGGGGGGCTTCCTGGCAGCAGGAGGTGGAGGACAGGGGGGCTCCGGGCCTGGCTTTGCCTGCTCGCCAGTGGCCTTCCTCTTGCGGGGCCTGGAGCTGGCATGGGCTCCCTCTCCAGGTGGCTCTTCCCCGCTGGGGTGGGAGGTGCCAGGCACCGAGGGAAACATGGGCCCCAGCTTACCCAGGGCCAGGCGGGTGAGGGCCACGTTGGGGGCCACGGCGCTCTCCATGCTCTTGTAGTTGTAAAAGCTAAGAGCACCCACAGACTGGCGTCAGTGTGACTGAAGGGCTTGGAAGCTTCGATTCACTACATGCAGCACTTGCTTATTAACGGATTGATTTACAATGCAGTGTTTGTGGCATGCCATTACACAAACTTTTTTCTGAGTCTGATAACATGGTACAACCGTCTGTATTGTGTTGTCACACAAAACATTTTAATTGTAATGAATGAAGTAAAAAAGATGAATTACAGAGAGCATTTTTTTTGTATTTTAGGTTTGAGCAAGCATCACAAACCAGAGAATTTTAACAGTTAAATAGTGGAAACAGTAAAATGATACACTTGTGTCTTCTCACTCCCACTTTGTGAGACCAGCTGAAGTGTGTGAATGTGTGTGATGTGGTGGAATGCCTCATTGGCTCGCCACAGCCGTCCCAAGTGTGTGCCCACGGCATGAGTGTGTTTGTGCACGCTGGTGTGTGGGAGGTGCTGGTACAGTCAGACTTGACTCCGCTGACACATAGACCACCCAGACAACTAAGCGCCAATGCTGTCAATTTCAAGGGAACGAGAGCGCTTTCACAAAATGGCTTTCACGTTTCCCAAAACTTTGCAGCTGCCCTTAAAAACCTGATACTTGATACAATCACACAATGTGGTTTGCAAATAAATGAGTAATGCACGCACAAATACTGCATGTACACATTTGTTTAGTAAATCACTGCTAAAGGTATTTGTCCACCATGTTGTCATTGAAGGTATGTTAGATAAGGCTTACCTGTCTCTCAGCAGAGTCAGACTGGATGGGTCTTTGTCACCAGCAGAGAGGTTTGGTGACCACGGTCTGAAAGCTGACGGTCTCTGTCTGGGCTGGATGCACTTAAGCCCCTGTAAAACAAACATGGAGTTACTACCTAACTAACTCATGTGCTACTATCAGTTAGAAACATTACACATAGAGTACACTGAATTAGTTAAGAGAACCACACTAAAGCACCTCATTAGGGGCCTGTGAAATTGGAATGTAAATCATACCCACTCATATCTTTTGGGGAATATTGATCTTTATAGGGGGCATCAATCATTATATTGTGGTTATATAATGTTACATAGGTTTCTGAAACTAGGCTCCCTCTTAGTAAGCAAATCTGCAAGTCCCAATGCGTTTACAGTTACCCCGTTAGGCAAGCTATGCTTGCCAAATCTAAATTTAAGCGATCCACTCATCCCAAAATTTATGTCTAATATTACCTGACATCTCATCTCCATTTCGTATCCATCCAAGCAAACCATGCTTCTCATTGTTGCCTGCCCGTGCGTGAAATAGACTAACCTTATTGGCTGAAGCTGAGAGGGACCGCAGCCAGTCATGTTGCTTGTCTTTCTCAGCCAAGAGGGACGGCGATGTGAAGTCTTCTAGTTTTGACTTCTTGGCAGGGATGGGATCGGATGCCTGGAAGAAAAAGACAAGATTTGTTTTTACATAGGACATCGGGGGAGGGGGGTTACCATAGTTAAATTAGCGCACACACACATCCACTGCGTTTGACCTGTCTTAGCCTACAACAAACACACAGTGTGTGTGGTACTAGAAAACAAGCCAGATGAGCAACAGGTTCATTGGGCCGTCTTGTCTGTGTGTCACATAGCAAACCACACAGTCAAGGACATGTTCTGTTCTACACCACACCAGGCTGTCTTTGTGGCTATGAGCTCAGCTTCACGCTCTCGATGGCTGCGGCTGTCACTGGCTGGCCCTCAGTCATGAGTGTGCATGTACAAGCAGCCACGATCAACCCTCCACCCGGGGAAGCAAACACAGTTGGAGTTCAGATTAAGTACCGTTAGCATTCGGATAAGCGTGCCTCGTTCAGGTAGAGCTGTGTTAGCGTTAGCCTAGCATGTGCACAACTGACAAACACATACACACACACAAGCACACACGTCAACAGGTGATCTAATGGAGTTAGTGTCAAACCCCTGCCCTCCTCCTCCTTCTTGCTAGCGTGTGTGACCATTTAGAGAGCTAGCGCTGTGAGCACGTGTTTGGAAGTGGAGGCGCGTTACAGAGCACTACACAGAGGGACAGCAGTGCAGCTAGACGGTTAAATACCTGGGAGGCCTTGTCTCATCCTGGCCCATTCTAATTGGTCGCACGGATGCAATGCTAAATGCTCCTACTACATCACTGAAAAAGGTAATATTTACCACCCAGACAAATTTGAATTAATAATAAATCCAAGTGTATAAAATTACATTTCAAAAGCGTGAAAATAACCAGCATTATCTGTTCTCAAGCGCTGGGGGTGTGTCAGCAGGAGGCACTGTAACCACACCCATCTCATGTTCTACGGTAAGCTCCATACGGTGTTGTGCCAAAAAGGTATCCTCAGCCGAACAGTGTTTGGAAAATGTCTACGTGAATTTTATGAGTTGTGTTGTCACTTTAAATAGATGTATACTGGTAAAAAAGGATTAGATTGGTTATGATATAGGGCTGTGTGTGCTCTCGTGGGCAGAAATCAGTTTTCAACAAACCACTTTTTAGCAGATAACTTCTTGGCATGACACCTGCAGATGATGTGAGATGCTGCTCTTGTCAAGTAAATCTAGTCTACAGCTGGTTGGATTGGATTTTTTCGTTTGGATATGTGGTTCATATTTTCTTTTGGAGTTGGATTATTTTGGATTTTGGATTTGGCAGCTGGGTGTTAGCAGGTAGGCTAGGCTACTAAACCAGTAGCTTTCAAATAATGCACATTGACTCTCAACCACATTGTGTGTCTGCAATGAAGGCATAGCTATCAGACTGTAGGCTATTAAAGGACATAACTACAGGCTGCTCATTCAAGACACTGGATGATCTGCATGCTCTCACACAAACACACACAACAAGTGCCTCTGGCCAAGTCTGGCTGCCACGTGCCAGTCTACGCCTTGCCAACGTAATGGCTTTCAATAGGGGCCAGATCTGGTAGTGCTAATCTTGGACACAGGACAGAGCAGGGGTCAACATGTAACAGCTGGTGGGATCAGGGAGGTGGGCTAAAGGCTAGGGAGGCTGTATCTCTGGATGACTAAACAGCTGGTTACCAGGAGATGGTGGCTGTTCACTGTGAGGGCAGGCACAACCCTCAAACCTCAGCCAATCCATGCTCCTGCCAACGCACAGAGCAACACTGGGGTCTGGTTGACTTATACAACCCTCTATATCTCGTGACATACAACGTCCTTAAATAAAGAACCGCCTTTGGAAATTGTGCCATGATCAAGAAGACAAGCAGCAGGTGTGGCTGTAGTTTCAGAGCAGACACGCATAAATTGTGTGTGTTCCACGGAAAGTCACACCTCTGAGACGAGTAAGACTTTCTGATGAACTGAGCTGTGTGTGAGACATGCCGAGACGGGAGCGTCCTGCTGAATATACCACCTGGCTGCAGTCATAGTGCACCCGTCACCCATGCGCGCGCGCACACACACACACACACACACACACACACACACACACACACACACACACACACACCCAGAGACCCTATGTGATAGCTAGGACTAACACTGGCATGGGAATGTCACAAAGCCTCTAGTGATGGTCCGTGGGGCTAGTCAGGGTGTCTGGCCAGTCTCAGCTACCACTGGACCCAGGGGTTCATGTGCACCAGAGACTGTGTGAATGTATGGGGTACAGTGGCTCTCAAAGATTTAGAAGATAACCTTTTTTGTCTTATTTTTTATTTATTCTTATTCATTTTTACATTTTATAATCTAGGTTAATTTGAATCTAGTTTAATTTTGAAATGTTTCACTGCATTTGTTTTGCAGAAGTTATTGATTCACTTCTTGGCCTGCAAGATACACAGCAATTGTTTTGGATGGGCAAAAAATACAAAGTGGAGAACTGCACTATTGTGTATTGTGAATGCTCTCTAAATGTGTGTGAGACAGGATGGGTGGAGCAGTAACGGTCCTCTCGAGGCTGTCTACGGCTTTTGAAACTTGTGAAGTTACAGCACACTTCCTGTCTGCTGGCTACCAAGTAGTGAGCAGCTGCCATTGCTACTATGATGGTCAAACACATTAACAGTGCATCATTAGCATAGCAGTGCTCATGTGCCAGGGTGCGAGATGGCAGTGGAATGAAAGCGAGTGAGTGCACCGGGAAATGATAGCTAAAGTGAGAAAACTATAGTCACTACAGAGCATTTAAGTCCCGCCCACACCGGGGGGGCATTCCATAGCTCTCTATTGACTTTGCATTGTGTTAAGCTAACGTCATTTCTGACTAAAATGAAAACCTACCTAAAAGCTGTTGTGTGACAGGATGCACTACCCACAAGGTAAAGAACACAGAACTAAGTTTGCATAACCTGTCAAACCAAAAAATCAAGGATTTAAGGAGAGAAAAGCACATACAGGCAACCAGACGTGAGGCATTATCAGGGAAAAATAACTGTTCAACTTCAATTCAAACTGTATATTACAAATCTACAATGTTTTATACTATTTAGAACAACCAACCACAGCTGCTTCCCATTGTATCCTATTGCCAGGGATGGATCAGACATGCCAAAAGATTATTTCCTAAGTGTATTGCCCAACATGACATACAATGTGATGATGTGATGTAGAACCTGTGGCTAAATGCAGAATATAGAGTTGACTAGCATTGCTACTAAATCAGTAGATGGTGTATACATAGTCACCAGATTTGCCACTTATTTTCTTGTCTCTCGTTTATAATAGCCTATTCTGGTGAATCTGAATGAATTACAATAGCCATACTGTAGAGCTCATGGTTTCCATAACTGAAAGACCCTTTCTTGTCTTGTTTTGTCTTGTTATGTAATTTCCGTAATATGCACCAATAGGCCTACAAGGGATATTTTTTTCTTCTGTTTTTGTCTAATCTCTTAAGGTTTTAAATTGGTATTAATGATATTGGGAAGGGGCACAATTATGCAAAATAAAGCAACAATTCCTCTCCTCCCTTGTTTTCAAAAGCCTTAACACTAAAGTAACTAGCCTGTTTTGAAAATGTAATGAGTAGAAACTACAGATATTTCTGTTATAATGCAAGGAATAAAAGCAAAAAAGTTCTCAGAGAAATATACTGTATAATTAGTAAAGTACAGATACCTGTAAAAGCTACTTAAGTACAGTACAGTATTTGTACGTAGTTACTTCCCAGCTATGCAAGTTGCACAACCAACAGGAAGTGTGCTATGGGTTTCAGATAAGGTTCATTGAGAGGTTTTGTACTGCTATTCAAATTTCGAGAGAGGAGATGGGGGAGGTAAAACAAAAAATTAAGAAACTTTTATTTTTGTGCAAACCTCTCAAATAATCTATCGAAGATAAATGTTTCTGGTGGCTTTGAAGGGAAGAAGGGGAGTCTATGTGATGTTTAAAGGATTCAAAAATGGCAACAAAATCATTTGAGCTTAAAACAACAGTGTTTTGTGGCCAACAATAAGAAAGTATCGCTTTCCTGACACAAAATGTAATTTTCATCTATCCATGTCAAATGTTTTGCCACTCCCTCCTCCTTTTCCTGTTGGTCTGTCTGAGGCTGCAATTCCTGCATGTCATAGATTACAGGATGTCCTCTCCAAACAAGTAGGATTCCATTCACCTAAAGAAGCAAGCACAATGAGCCCGACTTTCAGAAGCTTGGCGAAGTAAACAAACAACATGTATGTAAAGGCCTATTAATATCACTGCCATCTCAAGCAAAACACAAACAAAATGGCTGCCTTCACTGGCAGATTACAATGCTTGACAATTACTCAGTTGTGTTGTCTAGACTATGGCTAGTCTAGAACGTCGCCTTGACCGCAGCTACTATATCACTTCCTGTTTTAGCAGAAACCTTAGTTCCACATTCTCTGAACAAATGTAACACGATGTCAACACTTGAATGCTGCCATGACAAACAGCTTGTTGCTGCATGGTGCTAAACAGGTTGTGTTCGCCCAAAGCTAACATCCTCTCAGACTAGGCGCAGATGAAAGGGCCAATGACCTGATTTAGTTCTGGAGGAAAGCGGGCCCCACCCTGCCTGTGACCTGGCTTTGGCCTCCCTGAAGAACTTGCCAAATGGCCCAGTGACAGTAGGCAGGACCACACCTGCAAGATGGATTACCAATCGCCCAGAGCATGTAGCTCGTAAAAAGCAATGCTCTGGCAACCACAAAAAATAAAATCACATTTCCTGGCAAACAAACAGGTGTCAGACAGAGCATATCAAAAAGTTGACAGTGTTCTCTTAAAATGTCTCAATCGGCTTGATAGTCTATTACTCAAAGCTTGAAGCAGCCTTGTGGTGTCTGGTGGTACTGCACCAGGAGGACATATTGCGCAATACACATCTTTACAAAAATACTGTTTAAATGCTACACTATATTTTTTCAGGTGCTTGCACTTCTTAAACTCTTGATTCTTATGTAGATCATTGTTGCTGAAAATGTTTTTTAAAGAGATGTTGTCTATTATCTAGCATTTTACTGAAACAATCGTAACTCTTGGTTCTCGTGCATCACTGCACCACTGAAAGTCACTTGGAAGTACAAGTCTACTTGTTCTCACATCTATGGTCTGAATTCATAAACGTTGGTACTAGCAAGCCATCAGTAACTAATGTTTAGACCTGCCTTCACTGTAGGAGTTTATGAGTTTTTAAGAGAAACTGTGATGATATGAAGAATATTCAGTGGATAATTAACTTCATTACTTGTCTACTGTATGCAAATTATTTGCTGAGAATGCAGCTCAGATGTGACTCATATGTTCTCTTTCCTGTAGGTGTATTCATCTATGTGGAGCTAGGTGTTCTGCCTGCTTTTGTTAGTATGCCTGAAAAAAAAGTATGCCTGAAAGTGTACCACTCTTGAGAATACCACTCAAATCAGCTTCCTTGACTGTTTGTGGGTTATACACGTGTACATACACGTATAAACAAACACCCACCACAGGCCCTCCCGCGCGCATACAAGTGTGCACTGTGCACGCATACAACTGTGCACACATACAAGTGCACTTACACATACACTCACACATACACTCAGCCATGGACACAGTTCCAGGTTTGGCAACTAGATGATCCCATCACAGTCTCTTTGGCTGGGGATTCACATTGAACAATAGGGCTTCTATGTTCAGTAAAGCAAATAGCAAACACATTTAGCATACTACATTACCATATGGCAGATTCAAGTACTACATATGAAATTACTTTATATATTATTAACTTTGATAATGTCAAGAGTATATTGTATGTGCTCAGCACCACGTACGTGAGCGTGTTTCTAGCTCAGTTAAATTAAAAAGCGGGAGTATTAACTTGTTGCGCAATTGTCTATGCTCACCAATGACACAATCTGCTAGGCAAAACATAGCTTTGTTTTGTGTGTGTGTGTGTGTGTACGTGCGCACCCTTCTAGGGCCACGACGAACAGCAGATGTTCAGACTTAGTTGGGGGTACCTGCAAGTACCACGTACACTCACAAACGTCTGTCAGAAACACACATAACCCATTATTTGTCCAATTAAGCCTCCTGCATTCCCCAGATGAAAAATAATCTCCACACTCATAGCCAAAACCATTCTGGGTGATCTCTGTGCTGGTCTGAAAATATGAAGAAGAAAAAAAAAACTCCTTGTTTACTGTATAGAGACAGTGAGGGGTTTGTTCTAAGAAAAGAAATACACACTCCAAACGGTCATTTAGATTCCCCCCCAGAGACTGTAAGGACACGGTTCAGTTGCAATTCCTGAGGTGACGTCTCGGTTCCAGGAAGGAGTCCGGTGAGGCTAGACATAACAAAAACCTCCCGGCATAGCTGGGACTGAGGATGAAGCATGACGGATAAAGGATCGAGACAATGCTTGGCTCAGTTAGATCAGTGGTTTATAGTTTGTGACCACCCATTTAACTAGGAAAAACTAATAGCCTATAGCATACAAATACATACTATACTGGCAAATACTAGGATACTATACTGTAGACAACCATAAACACCATTGGGGAAAAACATGAGTCTGCTGTGTCTTAGATGGGTTAGTTGTTTATAGAGAGATCAGATGCATACAGTGTTTGATAAAACTAGTCTTCAACACTTCTAAAATATTATTGTTGTTTGGCCCTATATGGGAGGAGGGGTGCTTTAACAGGCTTTACTGAGCCATGCTTTGACAACAGATTAGATTACAAACCGACACCATCCCCCGCAGTGCTGCCACCACTAAATTTAGATACTGGACATGATAATCTTATTCAGTAGTACTTGATGTGTAATACAACCCCCTCCACCCCCTGCCCCACACACACACGCACGCACACACGTGCACAAACACAACAAAAATGCGACAGGCCTGGGATGGGAAGGAAAGAGAGGGATAGTTTAGGAAGGGAATAGGGTCTCCATTTCCTTTCCACAAATTTGCTTTGGCAACTCATTGCGTGGGAATGGCGAGGTTTCTGTTCTCCTGGGCCAGAAGGAGCAAGAGATAGGCCCACCGTGCACTAAGGGTCTCCGAAACATAAAGAAGGGGGGCCAGGGAAGGGGGCTGGCCGCTGCAAAGTAAATACAGCTGGAGTTTTCCATGGCGCTCCCCTGTGCCAAGGCAAAACATGAGTCTTCCGCGTCTTAGATGGGTTAGCTGTTTATAGAGAGATCAGATGCTAATGCTAATATGCCAGACTGACATAAGCTGGAGGGAGCTGCCACATGTACTGTATACTGTACATTATGAAAGGTACCACCCCATCCAGTTACTGACAAACTGCTTTACTGTTTCCTGTAATGCTGCATTACAAACATCTCTGCACTTTATATGTTTCACTTTATATAGCGTAATAAATGTTTGAACTATATTTGAACTAAAAGGCAGAATTAAAAACATCATTGTGAGGCATCAATGCAAAATGAACTAAGATGTACCCACTAGTCAGCCATGCTGGCCTAAAAGCAAGCCTGCAGTTTCTAAATGGATGAATAACAATGCAAAAATAATCTAATGTCCTCTTACAGTATGATGCCAGAAAACAAATGTTTTATCGCCATCTAAAAGCAGGATAATCAAGTTTGCTATGTTTTAAAAGTTCAAATCTCTAATGGAGATTTCTATTGATCTACAGGCCTTGGAAAAATTAGACCACTGCACATTGTTTAAAATGTAATAGTATAAATATACTGTAAATGTAAAACATATAACATAAATAAATAATTTATATAAAATGTAAATCTAAAAATACATAATTTTACATGTAAGAAGAAAAAAAAAGATAAATAGTAAAGATCTGAGAAAATGCTGCAGTGGTATCTTAATTTTTTCCACGGGTGTACCAGGTGCACACATGCTTGTGTGTTTGCACATATTCATCCAAAATCTGCATGCTTATTTGTGAAAACCAAATTTTATTGATGATTTATCAATAAAATAAAATAAAATTATATGTTATTATAATAGCTTTACCAGTATCAGTTACAAACGTTACCTCAAACTTGCTATTCAATTTTATGTTTTGACAAAATTCCTTGAAACACAATTTACATATTTTATGTGATTTCTCGGGGATGTGTAGTAGGGCTCTGTATTGGCAAGAATCTGGCGGTACGATATGTATCACGATACAGGGGCTACAATTCATTATGTTGCAATATTGAAAGCAAGGCGATATATTGCTAGATTCTAATTTGTGGAAAATTGTCATATATAGCAATTATAATGTGTGGGGCTAATGTAAAAAAATTAATGAAACACTCACTCATAGAATGCAGATGGAAATTATCTTAATGTTAAATCTGGTAACAAGCATCTTTCCTCTCTTTTGAGGTCAATGTATTTTGTAAATTTTGGCACTTTTACAAATAAATTAAGTAAATCGATTGTTTTTTAGAGAATCAATAGAGTTTTTACATAAACCCAGAGACATTCCACACACAGACAAACAAGATGCTTCATTTTATTTAAGAGGGTTAGTGGAACACCAGCAGACATTTTGGGTGAGCCAGTAGAGGCTGTGGCACATGTCTAACACACATAAGCATTGCACAAATTTGGACTGCAGTGTCCACGTATACGTTTACACACTAAAAAAGTCACCCACATACAAGTGAGAAATGAGTGTTAGTGCAATGTGCATGCCAAGAAGCAAACACAACCACTCCCAGCCCACACATCAAAGGGCTTGAAGCGACAATCTGTTGTAGATAGGTGTCACCTCGTAATAAATCAGACACCTCAAAACCAAAAACTAAATACCAACTGTTACCAATTGCATTACAAATGACACCGCAAACAAAACCAGATGACAAGGCTGCTTACGTCAGATACACCCTACCTTCCTCAAATCCCTCCATCAAAGATGTAATTTTCACTGAACTAGGATAGATACCACTTAGACATCAAGTTTCACATTCAAAAAATGAACGTTTAAGCGTACACACAAAATCAATGTTTGCTAACTAGTGACTAACTGTATGGATCCCGTAACATGGACAAAAAACAGGGTATGGGGCAGTTAAATGCCCCGCCTTGTCTCACCCTATATCCCAGAGGCCACGATGACTGTTGACACCGCAGAGACAACACAGAGACTAACTGTTCACTTCACCCTACAAATGAGCTTTCCTCTCTCTGTTTCTCTCATTTATAGCTCATCCTCCATGAGATCTGGAGCTCACGTAATGTGCTTGTATTGACTGTATTGGCTACAAAGCCAAATGCTGCCTCATTGGAGTGGATAAAGACAGCCAGTGTTCGAGTTGTGGGTAAAACCATAAAAGTTGACCTTGACCAGACATCAAATTATGACGAAGCTTTGTTAAGATTTTTGCTTTGTAACTGCATGTGTCAGTATCTTATATGATATTAAAGCACCATATTAACAGATCCCATGGGTTTAACCGCTCTTGAAGAGACCTGAAGTGAGTATCTCGAATTCTCCAGCTGCCAGCACTCAAGATCGTGAGAATAATATGATGGTTTGGAGAATAATGCAAAGTGTCACCTTATCAAGGTGTGTACCTTAAAGGGCTCTCTTGATCCCACTTCACAGCTGAAGCAGCACTTGGAGCATTACTGAACTGCAAACTGTGATTGAGGAAGGTTAGCGAATGCCTAACGCTGTGCATAAAATAGCTAAAACCAATGGGCTTGATTAGAGTTGATTTCTGAATGTGTGTACAGTGAATGTTTATGGAAGATGATACCCTGACATGCAGTCGTGTGCGTGCGTGCGTGCGTGCTTGTGTGCGTGCGTGCATGTGTGTGGCAGGCAGATTAGGCTATGAGGGATAGTTTCAGCTCAATGTCCCAACCTAGCCCACTGATTAAAAAGTACACTTGCCCCTCAGAGAATAACAAAATGCACCGTATGTGGTCCTGTGCTCTTCCTCTGAGGCAGAGTGGGGTTAAATTACGATCGTGCAGGCATGACTTCTACAGAGTTCAGCAAACAACACACACTTCCCATGTGTTGGGACAAACGCAGACAGACCATGTGGTGCATGCTGGTCTATTTGAGGAGAGAGGGCTTATGGAACTGTTATGGGGTAAACAAAGGGAACAAACGGGTGAGCCATTTTACCTGTTCAACGCTTTGTTGCTTGGAATATTCTCCATGACTACATGGTAGGGATGTCATGATACCAGAAATTTAGTAGTCGATACCAATTCAGTGAAATTCCACGGTTCTCGATAGTCATTTCGATACCACGGTGCAAAAAAAATAAAAATAAAAAATATATTTAAAAATTTTAAAATATATATATATATATATTATAAAATATTCACATATACTTACATGAGGCTCTAACTGTTTATGTAGCCTAGCTAAGTACATTACCATTTATATCAAGCTCAGTATATCAAGCACATAACGTTGTATGCTGAGACTGCCATCAAATATAATATCAAATGTCATCTCTTCTGAGACTGGGGGATAATCTACACTATGTGCCATGGGGTTGGCTACTTTAATATTGTGTGTACATATCATGAATGGTATAATGTCCGATGCTAATTGAAGTCTGAAGTCTGTGGTTTTGTGTTGGGTGCTCGGGGCTCCGCGGAAGTACCACTGGGACCTCCGTGATTTGGTGCCCACACGAGAGTGCTTCTAGGGCGGGTAAACATTCGGAGGTATCGAAAGCGTGAGGCGAAAAAGTGTCGGTTAAAATGCATTGTAGTAAATTACAGCATAAACACGTGAATGTTTGCAACACAAATATGTGACGTAGTGCTAAATATTTTATTTGCGCCAAGGCTGATTTTGTTTCACTTTCGCCAGGCGATGTGTTTACCAACGAACCATTGATGTCAAATGACAATAGTGGAACTTTTTACTCAGCCGGTAAAGTCTTGATAAAATGGAAACTATTGCTGGAAAGGTCGAACTCATATCTTAAGGTACCGTATTGTTTTTTGTGAATGTATTACTCTCTGATAATCCCCCTGGAGCGCAAATTAGCCTACTTGCTGTTTGTCTTTGACGAGTGGAGGCGGAGCACTTCCATGGTACCGTACGCGTCCACGTATGATTTCCGGTACCTACGGTACTGTACAAAAACGAGTAACGTCATGTTTTCTACATTTTGGCATCGATTTGGTACCGAAGTATCGGTTCTCGTGACATCCCTACTACATGGATACATTTTTAAAAACCTAGCCTCTCAAAAGGCTAGCCTAGAAAACAAATAGCCAAGTCCTTTTCCTTCCTCTCTGCAGGGACTAGTGCAGGGTTCCCCACTTAATTTTCCCCAAGGGCCAAAATATGTCAAGCATGCCGAGCCAAGTGCCAAAATATCCTGGGTTAAACACGCACTGACCCACCACACTGACCCACCACGCTGACCCACCAATGGCACATTCACACATTTTTATATCAGACTTTAGGGAAATTAAGAAATGTTATGACCTTGAATTACAAAAAAAAAAATAATAATAATAATAGCAACAGCTCTACAGCAAGTAGTCTTGTATCCTAAGGCAAACATACTATGAACGTTTCTACAAAGGCCTGACATAGCCTATCTGCATACCCAACAATAATATTAATGCTGACTTAAACAGTGTCCATCTGCAGAATGTCCAAACAGCTTTTCACAGACAGCTATCAACAGCATCTCTACAACCACATTCATTCACATCAAAAAGAGTCAAGTCAGACTGTAAGCAAAGAAGAATGGAGGATAGTTGTATTCATTTGTATTTTCATCTCGCACAACATAGTCACCAAAACAAGGCTTTCTTAGGCTTGTGGATTGTGGCGCGACAACGCCATTACACTTAAGTGACACAGTCTTACTAATTACATATTTTCAGTCTTATACTTCAACATCATATGAAACATCATATGTGTACTTCGTGTCACAAAGCAAACGGGATCTAAAGATAATTTTATTCTCACCATTGACTACCACACATATTGTTTTCGAACTTAGGTCCCATAATGCGGAAGTGAATTAGGCTCTCTATAAGATTGATGGATGGGCAAAAATAGATTCATGTTAACTCACCAATAATTGAGCAGAGTGACAGTAATAGGTCACACAACCGATCCTTAATTCTGTTTTGTGGTGTTAATATGAACTGCATTGTAGACAGCTGTTTCGTTGGCCGAGGTGGCTAGTAGTTTAATATTAATCACCGGCCAAGCATATTTTAACTAGCCCAAATAATGATTTGCCTTTTGTGGCACATTTACATTCATTTCAGTGTTTTGTTGAGACTAAACTAAACTTAATACCAGCCCCCATATTAACATTATGTAGTTTTCTGTAACTTCAATTTCTCAGAGAAGTAAACTTTTGCAGTGCTTTGTCCTTCTTTTCCTCTGTGGCTTTTTGTTTAAAAAATGTTATTCCTTGTAATTCCTTCTTTGTATAATTTACAAGGCAATAGTCAATTGTTTAATTAACTGTGTAACGCAAGTAACGCATGCTACTTAAATAAATAACTAATAATATTATTCAATATCAAAGACTAACCCGTTACTCATATTACTAATATCACTGGTACCTATATACCTAAAAACCTTCTGCATTACAAGTAAAAGCCATTATATTTTGGTGTTTTACTGTTTATTCGTATGTGCCTTTTCAATGACAATCTTTAATAATTTTTTCTTCATGTCAGCTTTTTTCAGTTACGATGCAAGCGTTTCAGTTACAGTGCAACTTTTAATGTCAAGTTTTCTCCCACGCAATAGAAGTCATTGAAAAATCACTTCAGACAAAATAAAATTAAAACATTAAAACATATTTTCAGTGCCAAAAGGCAAGGTTAGTCATTTTTGAGACACAGCATGTTTTCATTTTCTAGCATAGTTCACCATACTGATAAAAAAAAAAAAACATGTTTTGAAATTAACTTAACTGCCAATGTTCTATTTTTTGGTGATATTTTTTTTAAATCAATGCCAATTTGTTTATTTCAATATTAACTTTTTTCCAATGTCAAACACAAAGTCTCTGATGTAGCTCCATATATTGTAGGTCATTAACCAGAAAACTGGAGTTCCACCTAACTCCCACAGCTGGAAATGTACGCTACGGGGACAGGATGGAAGGCATTGGTATCGCCGACCAGTGCTGTAACGATGAATGTATTTTAGTATTCAGGGGAGAGAAATGTCCAGGCAAAGCTGTGCAACTGTCACTTGCATTTTTTCCAGAACCGAAGCCCCCTTCATAAGACACATGACACATGAAGTTGGCTAGGAGAAAATGGCTGCCACTGCGCATGTGCCGCATACACATAAGTCACATTGCAATGTCTGCAGAGGCCTGTCTGTGTTGGCTTACCCGGCCTAGGAAAGCATAATGGTCTGGGTTGTTAGAGAGCACTCCAGTTGTGCTCTGATGGAATGTTTTCCGACAGCTTTCAGACACTTGGCATTAATGACGTTCTGCATGCCCTGTGGCCAGTGCCAATCAGTATGCTCAACTATTTAACCAGCAGCCTCGCTAGCAAATGAAAATATGCTATGTCCGAAGAATTAGCCACTGTTACTGTGTTATTACTATAATTGTCGTTACTACATTTAATCAGTTTGTTGGTTTCCTGCCCCCCTTTGGCTGTTCTGTATATCGCAACATAGGTCACATGACCCAGGACCAGCTACTTTAGAACTTTGGAATAGCTCTAATTTCAGTACTGAGTCAGTTGCCTTCATTAGGTTTATCATAATTCCTGCCATGTTAACCCAAGAGGAGCTTTGCTTGTAAATAACATAATTTATATTTAAAGGTAAGAGACTGTTAATATGTGATAGTTTACTTATGTTGATCGTAATATCGTATATAACATCTTTATGCTAAAATAACATTATCTGTTGGTTAGTGGGTTGGTTAAGTTTGTAATGAATTGTCACTAGACTGCTTATGATTTAGACTACATTATATTCTTGCTATGTTTGGTTGCTGCTCTTTTCACAACCAGTGTCTGACTGTAGGAAGGAAGTAAGAAAGTTAAGAAGAGAAAATGGATAGTATTAAACTGTCTGTAATGAGAAGAAATACAAGACAAAACGACTAAAGTACGAGTAAAGTATCACATCTACAACGTCTCTTATCATCAGTCAAGCCTCATTTTCAGCTTTGTTTAGCTATCTGTCAATGGGTAGACAGCCTCCAATACTCGGAGGACAGAATAGTTATCTTTACTGTCATAGTTGCAAAATACTTCTGAAGCACTACTGCATACAAATTAAGACACATTAGAGGTGTGACAATACACAATATTACAGTTCATGAGACGAGATTATAACACCATAAAAAATAAAATCTATGTTAATTATTTAATTAGAAATCAAGTGTGTTGGAGTCATCAGATTTTAAATTAGTGTATATTTAAAATAATTCACAAGGTGAAAAAAAGGTGAAAAAATCACAAGGTAAAACTTCATATAACGTGTTGTTGTACAAAAATTGCAGACATATCAACTCTTATGGAAGGTCTCTTGCATTTTAATAGCGGCTCCCTGACTCCCGCATATTGTATCCCGGAAAAGTGAGCGAGAGCGGGCGGCTAGAGAGCGAGCATTTAATAGTCATTTTTCTGACAACTTAATTTTTCTGACAACAGTGGGGGGAAGGGTTCTAACAGGTAGAGATGTCTGTAATAGTTTTTTGGTTTAACCAAACTAATTGTGATTATTATTTTTTTCCATATCGAGCAGGCCTACGTCTGATATAGTTATTCCTGATATATGCGGACCAGCGACAGTGGCATATTGGGCGGTGAGTAGATAACAATCTCTGCGGATAACCCAAACAGACACACTTTGAAGATGTTTAAGTAGTAGGGCTGTCGCGATAACCGCAAAATTGGAATACCGCGGTGTTGCTAACCCAACCGCCGTGGAAAGCAACCGCCGGCACCGCAAACCGCAATGTTTGCATTTGATTTTTTTCATGAGGCTAGCCCATAGAATATGACGTCTGATCTAGGGCGTGTGCGCTATCTAAGCACAAATTCCCCCAGCCCCATATTAGCCGGTTGTATCT
>JAODUE010000022.1:4592495-4603367 GCA_027564755.1 Amblyopsis hoosieri | reverse complement strand
ATTGTTCATATCGATATCGGAATTATACCGTATCGACCGAAATTATTAAGTATATCGTGATATAAATTTTGGCCATACCGTCCAGCACTAATTATGCTATTATTTTTAAACTGAAGAACTTTGTAAGAAGTGACACATGCCTATACTATATCAGAAATGGGCCATTAGCCGATTATTTTTAAATTATAGACGTTTTAATTGGGCAACTTGGCATTATTCATCTCAGTAAATCTCTATCATCTCTATGTGTCTAATGTATTTTAAGCAATGCGTCTTGTGAACCAGATGCTGGCTGTTTTGATATCTCTTTATATCTCTTTTTTCAAAAGAGATATAAAATTAGACAATATCGTTAATATCGATATAGTTATATTATGCATTTTTATTCATGACTTTTTCGATTTGTTCGTCTCTCCCTCCATGCCTGCACTTAGTGCGTTCAGATTGTCAAAGGGGCGGAGACACCAGAGAAAGCTCACATATGTCAATTAATGTCGCTAAAAATAAAAAATGTCACATTTCTGTCGGAATTCCTGTTTTTTCTATATCCCTGAATTAATAATAAAAAATACCGATATATATCGTTATCAGTATTCAACCTAAATATATCGGGATATTATTTTTGGTCCATATCACCCAGCCCTTCTTGCACAATAGCTTTGTTACACATCTGTCGTCTCAAACCCGAAATACCCTACAACAAAGTGCTGTTTTTCTTTTGGATTAGCCTACATTTTCCGACGCTGCTTCTAGCTCAGCGGAGGCAACTTTTCCGCAAAAATCCCACAAATATGTGCCCTTGTGTTCCACGTGTTAGTTGCTGAGCTGAAGTTGGTGAGCTGAAGTTGTAGTCTCGGTTAATGAATATAAAAACATTAATTTCCAGCGAATCTCATAATTACCGAAAATCAGAATTATACCTTAATATTGGTTTAATCAAATGACTCAAATGAAGAATCTTAGCTTTCCCAAAATGTGTATGAACTATAAACTCAAACATAGTAGCCATGCATATCCCAAAAGCCTGCAAACGGTGCTGACAGCCCAATTGGATTTGAACAGATATGTGTTTTATATCATGCATATAAAGCTATATGAAGCTTCAGGTATTTGCTAATTACTACTATCTTAAAATCTAAAAAAAATGTAATCAGGCCAGCCCTATTTAATATTCAAATGAAGGGGGGTGACTTCCACTAAAGGGAGAACTGCAAATCTGATCATCCAGTTCATCCAGATCATCCAACTAATATAGAGAAGCGATGGCATTTTCAGTCACATTTGACATAAGAACACTTGACTTTCAATACAGGATTGATTTCTCTGATGGTCCATGAACACAAAATACAGCACAGTGAACAAGGCACAAGGAAATGTGTATTCCCCGAATAAGCAGGTCTTCATTGAGAGCTAAAAGACGATTCGTCCAACTCAAAATCACTCTACAAAAACAAAAAAAGCACACTTTAAAGTGAAACATTACCCATAACCTGGCAACATTTTGAGCTCCATAGCTCATAGCCGACAACTGTAAGGAATAGAAATAGAAAATGCAAATATTGTCTCCACAGCACAGCCATTGATATGCATAGCTAGCAGCTGTTGTCCTGTCCACCACATGGACATGGCTGGTTGTCAGAAGTCTTCGCTGAGGCTGCAGCTTGCATATGAATCAGGACGTGGGCCTGTATTCCCTAAGGGAGTGCACTTCCTCCAAGCCCTCCAAGCCCATCCCACCTCAAACAAGTGGCCCCTTCAGCTGGAAGCCAGATATCCTGGCTGCAATGCAGGGCGGGGGTGTGGAAAAGTTAAGGGATGGGGAGGGGCGGTCACTCTGGAAGTCAAATGGGAAGTTTCAGACTTTCAGGCCCTCTCCTTTAGAGTTGGAAACTAATGAACAACAATGACGGGGGAAGGGGGGGGGTTATAAATAAATGCTGTAAAACCACTACATGCAAACATATAGTGGCATGATCGACGGCCTTGCAAATACAAGTCTGCTAAAGAAAAGATTTAACCATTGTATAGGCTTTGCTAAAGAAAATATTTTGTATAGGCCTATCTCTACCATTTCATCTTTTAACACTTTGGTCTAAAAAAGTGCCGTGGCAAAACAGCCTGTTTTTCCTGTCCTCAGAATCGAGAATGCCTGACAGGAGGAGAGGTGGTTGATTATAACAGCATACATGTGTGGTGGTGACATGTTTCATTCAAGTTCAAGAGAAGCTCCTCTACCATTTGTTTGAGGTGGCTTCACTTTTTCTAAGGAATAGCAGGGCTGGAATGCCCCCGCACACACACACACAAACATGTTCAAATGTAAAAAACATGTAACAAACATAACTGAATAATTTTTGGGACAATGAATCTTTGTTAATACAGAGTAAATCCTCCACCCCCAAATCAGAACATAACTCCCGCAAAGTTTCCCCAAACTGATTTTTTTAAAAGGAACACCTTCATCTTGAGCGGGAAATAAAAGTTAATCGTTATTATCAGCAACCACAATTCTTATCTAAACATCCTGAACAGCCACTGATTATGTTTGTCACCCAAATGTGTACCAGCCAGGAACCACTAAACATACAGTCAGTCAGTGGCTGATGAACTTCAGGAACTACACCACACCCAGCTTGTAAACATGGAATCCATTCAATACTTCACTGCATTCATTGCACTCATTATTTACACATACACACATGCACACACACGTGTGCAGTAATGTGCACATACCATCAACACTTAATCTGCCATCTCTAAACACAAGAACTGAGAATGCTGCACATTCCGAGACTTCCTCTTGCATGTTGCAAGTACAACAAAACCCTGTGTGTGTGCCTGTGTGTGTGTATGTGTGTGTGTGTGTGTGTGTGTGTGTGTGTGTGTGTGTGTGTGCGTGCGTGCATGTGTGTGTGTGTGTGTGTGTGTGTGTGACAGCACCTCATAACAGTGTGTCTCCAAGGGCATGCAGGCACACCCTTTTCATTTCCTGTGTCTGGCCTGACATTGAGATTGCTTCATCTAACACTTCTGTAATACTCTCTTCAATTTTCGAATAGACCAGTTTCTCTCCATGACAACGAAGATGACATGCACTTTTTACATGGAAAGAAACAGCTGCGGCGATGCACCTTGCACTTTGGCTTACATTCTCAAGAACATTCTCAAAACCCCTGCTGTGCGAAAATGTGCTGACAACGAGAAGCTCTGTTTCCATAAATTTAGCAATATTCCTTATAATTCCTACTTTGCAAACGATTCCCTCTTTGGCATTAGTTATTAAGATGGACTGCTAAAGGAAGCTGGAAAAAAAGTTCTAACTTTGTTTTAAACTTTGTTTGAAGAAAATTCAAATGAGCACAAACCCACTGACCCTCAAAAGTAGCAGAGGATTTTGAAAAAGGGGAGTATTTGAGGGTCACCTACCTCAGTCTAATGTTGAATGTGTTCCAAGAGAGGGCATTCACAACATAACGAAAGACTTTGGCACCCCTAAAAAGTCTCCTATACAAAAGCAAATGCCACCCAATGCAAAACAAACTGTTGTTGGTGGATGGAGAGGAAACTGTAAACACTTCCACGTTTGTATTGTGGAAGGGAAAAAAGGTATCTTGCCCTTACGTTAAAGCCCACTCCCCTTTAAATACAGAGAAGGGCAAAAATTAGGCTACATGTGGGATGGGAGGGGGGGGGGGGGCAGGGTGTGTGTGTGTGGTTGGGTGCTATCAGGGGTAGGTACATGGGGAATGGGGGAGGGGGGAGCTTGGTGAATGCCACCCTTTGTTGGGATCATATTATGTTTCCACCACAATACTCCTAACCCTGCTTCATCAACTCCATTCATGTGGAAGAGTTCATGCAAATGAGCCAGTCTTTCACAGCAGTGGTGGTGGGGTTCTTTTATCAGTCCCACCCGCCTGCCCAATCCGAAACTCCTGCCCACCAAACAGATTATGAAACCTAGTTGTAAGCGTGCACACAGTTACACCTCCACAGGAATGCTGACGGAAGAGACTAATTGGTGTAAGAGGGCAAACTGGCTTGGGAAATGAGTCACCTACCCTCAACTACTCACCCCATAGCTGTGTTTCCTAAAACACAGCTATGAAACATGCAGGACACAATAACCCAAGATACCCCTCTACGGGTTGCAGACAAACAAATACCAACAGATTGCCCACTGTGCGCCAGTATAGCGCTGATGCCCCACCAAGCCACAGCTATGCAGACAGATCAACATTGGGTTAATGCATATGGATGATGTTCAAACTCATCTGGTAACTGACTGCCCCACTCCCCTCCTCTCCCATCTCTCCATCCTTGGAGCACAGACATGCTAAGTGGCAGTCCATTATGGATGAGTAGCCTCGCGAGACAATCCTTCTTGCAAGCCATGAGAATCTGGAAAGCCTAGGAATCATTTCTAATGTGTCCGAGTAGCAACTGATCTTACCAATCAGCGTCGTGTTGATAGCTGTACGAGCGTGGTTTAGGTTTGCCGACAGCGAAAACGACCAGATTGCGCATCAAATCAACTGACAAGTATTGTTTACCTGTACCTGTCCTTCCGTCAGATGGACTTGTGACAACAATTTATCTGGCATGTCAGGTTAATGGATGAGCCCCATTCCTTGAAAACATGTCTACTTCCAAGATGTTAAAAATGTTCAAACTTGCAGAAACACATACATTACACACACACACACACACACACACACAGGCTATTTAATCAATGTAGCTGGCTAGACACAACGTTCACTACAGTTTAGCTTAACATTATTGTGTGTGTGTGTGTGTGTGTGTGTGTGTGTGTGTGTGTGTGTGTGTGTGTGTGTGTGTGTAAAGGCGAGGGGTGCAACATCCAACCGGATAAGAGAGGGGGAACATTGGAAGCATGCCGTGTTTTTATGCTTTCAATATCTTCCTATGTGGATTACATGGATAACCACCCCCATACACTCCTATTTTAACCCTTCTTACTGGGTCATTTGTTTTGTCTTAAAGTAGTGGGTAATAAAGTTGAACCCAGAAGGTGTTTACAGGACAAATAATGGTTTTATTGTCACCAGTTTGTTTTCACTGGTGAACAATTAGACTACCTATATGTTAAAACAGACTTAGAATCTGCATGATTCTTATAGCAGCAGAACCACCTTCTCGTTGCACTATACCCCATGAACAAATCAGGCATTTACATACATAGAGCCCAAATATCTCAAAAGTTTAGTAAAGTTCCACTGCAGTAGTAAACACAAGGGTGTGATAAGTAGATTTTACTGTCTAAATCCTCTGTGGATATTTCGAAATTATGAATAGATTATCAAATACGAGATGCCCCTGGTTTCAGGAGATAAAGCTCACCCTGGATGATTTCCTCTTGTAATTCTTGCCGTAGTCGAATTTCTCCTTGATCTCGTCCAGGAGGTGCTCCAGGCGAGCCTTCTCCTCTTTCCCCGCGTAATCCTGGCTCAGAAGGACGTACGCCCTCCAGTTGGCCGAGTCGAAACCCCAATGGCAAGTCCTGTTCTCCTGCGATTTGTGACTGTGCACCACGAACTTGTGGGTCGGGTACATGAGTCTGCAGTCCATGCACTGAATACATTCTGCGTTGGGACTGGTGTACAACTCGGGTACGAATAGCCCCTTGCACTTCCCGAAGCACTCGTGGTACACCTTGAAACTCTTCTCCGTGAGCTCCAGCTCTAGGGGGCCTCCGGAGAAGTCCTTCTTGCAGTGGGGCGGGAAGGCACCAACATAGATCAAGGCGTTGCATAGGCGTTCCGCGTCCGTTTTAGTTATCAGGCCGCAGGACGGCGCCGAGAACGGCAGGATCCCCATAACTTTGAGGATCTCCAGCTGGTCCGATGTGCACCGGGAGCAGTAAATATGAAGGTCATCGCACACCGAGTTAATCTGCTGCAGGGAGAAGTCCCGCAGGACCGTGTTGAGGATCTGCGGCAGGCACAGACGCTTCTCGCCGCCCACCACGAAGCACGAGATTGTCTCGCTCTCCAGCACTGTCTCACACCGCTCAGTAGAGCGATCCGAGGGGATGAACAGAGGTCCATGCATCACTGGCGGCGGCGCCGGCTGCATGGGGAGATGCAGGACGGGCTCGGGGTCCTTCCTGTCTTTCTTGAAGAGGAGGTCATGTTGCCACCTGGCCGAGAACGCCGCCGGTCCGCCGAGAGAGCTCATAGAGCTTAGGTGAAACTGCTTGAGAGTTTGTTGCAGTCCCGGGTGAGGCTGGAAGCTCCGAGTTACAGCCTCCATGTTTTCCCTTCAACTTTTAAAGCTAGAATTCCTCTAGTCGCGGACTGGGAATCGGATATACCTACGCAAACACGAGCTCCCCGTTCCTTGTAAATCCAACGTATCCCAGAATCGGCCAGTGTGGCGACGAGCTTCATCAAACATCCACGACAAAAAAAAAGTCTTGGCCAGCGACTCTAGTAGACTATTCAACACGGTGAACTATCCGTGCTGCAGACCCCGACTGTCCATGTCCTCTCCCTCTTCCTTCGTCTCTTTCTCAACTCAAAAACATGTAATTAAGTTTATATGCTAAGTCCCACACGAAAGTATCAGTATCCACGTGTCGCGATTTCTGCGTTGAAAACAACGAAATCCCTTTGCGATCCTCCTTTTTCGCTGTCGAGTACCTACTGGCGCACTTACAACGTCGGCCCCCGCAGTTTGCTATGCCAGTATGGAGATGAGGAGTCTGTATGCCGGGCAGCTCTCTCTCTCTCTCTCTCTCTCTCGCCCCCTTTCGTCTCTCTTTCGCCCCCTGTCGTTTCTCTCTCTCCACCCCCCCCCCCTCTCTCTCTCTCTCTCTCTCTCTCTCTCTCTCTCTCTCTCTCTCTCTCGCTCTTTGTCTGGCTCCGTCATTGAATTCCAGCCAAGAATGTGACTGACTCCGCAGGCTCTTCTTCGCCACTCCCCCTTTCTCCCAACAGGCTTGTGCAGAAGAAAAAAAAACTACACACAGTCTTAGGCTACGTGAATAATTTGATTGACGGCTGTAGAAAAACATAGAAAAGGTGTAAGGGTGGAGTTTGTCAGACGAGTCAAATTTAGCTTTGGATGGGGAAATGCAAATTGAACGACTGACTGCGGTTTATTTATCTTCCTTCTCCTTTTCGACGCTACATATTTTTGGGCAAATGTTTGTGCTTGAGACACGGAGAACATTAAAAACATTCCTAAATTGGCTAAAGGTAGTAATAATATTACAACATCAATATAGCATAATAATAAAATTTGTTAAAACAAACATTTTGGAGCATACCACTAAATGGTCCATATGATATTGTAGCCTATGATATAATTAATTATATTGCCAGCAAATTGAATGCATACATTTACATTACATTTAAACCTCTAAATTGTCTAATTATTGTTGTATTGTGTATACAGTAGTATTCACAGTAGTAGTGTAACTAATTATTTCCAAAACAGTAGGCTAATAATATTACACTTACTAATCCAAGTACCTAATAGTTACTGCGTTACAAGTATGAGATTACTGGTCCTAGCCAATTTAGGGTAGGCTAATTGAACCAACCTGTCCAATAATCTGGTTTGAGAGGCTGTGATGTTTTCACTTTGGCTGATTGTTAACTCCTAAGGTTAATTATTGTTCCAATAAAGAGGATTCAATTCTAAAATGAGCTGGCTACACAGGTTGTCATTTTTCTGAAGGGGCGAGACAGGTTAGTGATCGTGAAAGTAATGAGTAGTAGTAGTAAAGTAACTAGTATAGTAACTAATTACTTTTTATACCCAGTAATAAGTAAAGTAATATTACTTTTTGAAGGAGTAATAAGTAACTAGTACCTTATTACAATTCCTGAGTAATTTGCCCAACTGCTTATAACACATCCATGCTTAAACATTATATTTGTAGTTTAGCCATAGCCTATGTAGCTGAGCATAATTTTGGAGCTTTAGTGGCAACATGAAATAGAACATATACAAAACATTAACAAATAGCCTACTTTGTGGAGAAAAAGTATTATAAGTAGCCTCAGCATAATAGTCTACTTAACCTGGCAAAACAGATAGGCGATGTCAATGAGCCACACTCTTATTATTGCTCTTTCCTTTGTGTTAACTCAATAGGCTATGCTATCTCAACGGCAAGAATTCAGACCTGAACCAGTTCAACGTTTGAAGCAATTGTTTAGTGCTCCTGTGGCACCCCCTAGCAAAGCGTTCCTGCAACTACAGCATTTAACCACCGGTGAAAGTTTCAGATTTAGGAATTGGGAAAAAACATAAATCATATGAATGATTTACAGTTAGTGTGTAGGGCTGCAGGAATTATGTTGTTCTAAACTCTCTGCCAAACACCAACTTTCCACAAAGCTTATGTCCGTCTCAGCCAAAGTCAATAAAATATCGTAACTTTATTAGACAGTTGGAAGTTTGGAATCAGTCCAAAGAATGTAAATCTATTTATTGAACTACCTGTGCAATTCTGAAACTTTGGTTCTCTGCCCAGTTACGTTCCTGTGTGTTAACTAAGACAAAGACACCCAACATGTTAGTAAAAATGCAATCCAACTTTTACTCCTGATGCTTTTAAAGAAATATAGGATAGGTCTTGGTGAAAATGTTGTCCAATCTGTGCCTGTGTATGTGTGTGCGTGTACGTGTGTGTGTGTATATAATGGTAATGGATATACATTGTAAGATGCTTCCTTCCCACCTCTGATCATCTTGTTAAGGTCTAGCCTGATATGGTAGAGAAAGGAAACAATTTCCTTTCATGTGCTTGTTAGTCTGGCCTCAAACTTACATTTACAGAATTTAGCATACACTTTTATGTATGTGAGTGTGTAAATAGCTGAATAAGCCATACACTAGTTAGAAACCAACATTATGTTGGAATAGACAGCAGCATGTCACTGCATCTGTATCTAAGGGCTAACATACGTACCAACATATTTAATCCTCAAGATAATTGCTTGCAAGTACAAGTACATGCAAGTATTAGTTGGTGGGGAGGTCACTGGTCACGGTCCTACCGTGGTAGATTCTGAAGAGGTGGGACCTCTTGCAGAAGATGGGTAATGACTCAGCTGTCCTGACTTCTGCAGGAAACGTATTCCACAATTATGGTACCAGGAAAGGAAACAGACTGGGGTGAGCAAATCTTGTTACCTCAAAGCAACAGAGATGCCAGCATACCAAATGATAGAAGTGCAAATGATAGTGGCGCCTGACCATTGCTTGGGTGTGATGTGGGGCAGCTGAGTTCTGTTTAAGGCTTACATAAGACTTACTGTAAGCCAACACGTGTGTCTTGAATTAGATGTGAACTGTGATGTGGAGCCATTGAAGGTCTCATACATACTGGAACTCTCCTTTTGTTCATAGGTTCCTGTAGACCTACAGACACTTGCATGCTACACATATTCTATTGACTTCACTCTTTTAGAAAAGCCTTCCTTTTAGTATTGTCATCATCTTTCCTAACTGTAACTATGGAAACGACACACAACATGGGATCACAACTCTTCAATGACATAAGGCTTCTTTCAGAGCCCAGGCGCCATTTAGTTTTTTTCCAGAGTAGCACCAGTCACTCAACCACTCAGCCCTGGCCTACAGGTCTATGTTTGCGGTTCGGTAGAACAAAATGAGTTACACATGTCAGCACTCAAGCAACAGCCACCCTGGAATAGTCATCTTCCAGCGCAATGTTTCAATGAATTGGCATAAACATATTTCAAAGTGGCAGGTTATCCCAGTGTTGTTTTTATTTTGTATCTCACTATCTTCTTTCCTTTTCCTTCTGTTCTTTCCAGTTTTCCCTTGTCGTTTCCCTTACATAACTCTAGTCACTCTCAGTTGGTCTCTCCTCTGTCCAAAAGGCTTCAATATTATGACTTCAACTTTCCAGTTATTGTGTTTCCTAGTGAAGAAAGCATTATAAGACTTACTCTCTTTCACATTTTGTTATGCTAAGTAGGCTGAGTAGAGGATATATTTAGGTGAAATGCTAAACAAAATGTGCAAGATGTAGGCTATGCTACCAACATAACTGGAAAATTAAACAAACAGGCTATATGGTCTATATGTCTTCTTGGGCATGGCTTTCATTGTCTATTTAGGGCTAGACAACAGTTTCATTAATAAAGTAATACTTAATATAGCATAACATATAAAATATAATTAACACGTATAATAGCGTTAATCAAAATATACTTTTTTTTAAACATAATTGCGCAAGTGGTTTGGAAATGTTGATAAGAATGCAAGCTCGTTACAGTCGGTCTCTTTAAATAACGTAATTAACCAAACAAGGAAGGGACCGCTGCTCCCGCGAAATCTAAAGCATCTTAGAAAGTTACGCAAATCATTTCTTGATTCTTTTTCATTGGCTGTAGGCTATAGCAAACATCATGGCTGAAAAACTTTGTAAATCTAAACTGCAAAGAAAGAAATGTTCTATCAGCGACGGCGTCTACCAAACAGACACTACTATGCAGAAACAGGATGTAACATTCACTTTGTCAGATAACATTCTGCTACGCCCTGAAAAGGCAAAATATAGAATAGAGTTCACATACGATGTTCATGCATTGAATGTTTACTCAGAATGAAATGTCAAAAATACAATACAGCAAGAAAGAGTACGTTTGTCATCAACAATCTCTTCGATACAATGCAAAACCTAACAGGTAAAAACAGGTAAGTGTAGCCAGTAAGCCTTATATTGGCTCAGCAAAGAGAGGGTTTTAGGACGCAGGGGAGTCCAGGAGGGAATAATAAGGAGAATGTATTCGGTGTTCCAGGCACGTCCAGCTGGGAGGAGGCCTCGGGGAAGACCCAGGACCAGATGGAGAGATTATATCTCCAAAC
>JAODUE010000022.1:4565968-4584594 GCA_027564755.1 Amblyopsis hoosieri | reverse complement strand
ATGGGCCAACATTTCTAAAGAATGCTTTCAGCACCTTGTTGAATCAATGCCATGTAGAATTAAGGCAGTTCTGAAGGAGAAAGGGGGTCAAACACAGTATTAGTATGGTGTTCCTAATAATCCTTTAGGTGAGTGTATACTGTGTATATATAGGCACAAATCATCAAAAACGACAAGGAATCAAACTGTATTTACTTTCACATTAGAAATATGTGTCCGGAACCTTAATGAATCTGACACCTAATGAATGAACAATTCAATGAGCCGATGACCGATGATTACTTTGAATGATTTAAAACAACAATAATATATAGCGCATCAGTAAATAGATGTTGATCTTCTTGGTTCCCATTTTTCCCCATCCGTTGAAAGTGGGACATGTGAACCATGGACAACCTTGGTCTTTCATTGCTGCTTTAAAAGAATCAGGCTTGGAGCAGAAAGAGTGGTGCATGACACACATATGGATTTATTGGAGGAATTATGTAGGAAGCAACAAAGGAAGAATGAAGCCATGGATAGAGGGATTTATGGATATGTGAATGAATTAATTAATGAATGAATGGATGAATGAATGAATGGATGGATGGATGGCTGGACAGATAGACTGATATAGCTGATGGACAGGTGAATAAAATAATTGTATAGACACATACACATATTGCCTTTTAAATCTTGGAATAATGAAATGATGTGTAGCTTCAGTCTGTCAAGCCACCCTCAAAGGATGGATTTCCAGCTGCTGTGCTGATGTGAGCACTCCTTTGTGGGTGTCAAAATAATAAAGGGGGAGGAAGGGGGGTTGCAAAGTGAGAGTTGGATTATTTGCACAGCATTGCGACCCTATTGGCTGTCTAATACAGGCTTTTATGATACGATTGGGTGACACAATTGTCTTAGTCGATAAAAAGAAGGAATAGGAGTCCCTCCCAATAATAACTACTGTTGCCGGAGCCACACTGTAAAGTTACTGGACACATTAGATGCACCTTTTGGTATCCAAACGCCTCTCTGCACGCCTGGAACAATTTATCCAACAGAACTGAGGTAGATATTTCGCATTTACACAGACTTCTTCATTTAAAATGAAACTTTTTCAAAAACATTTTTAATCAGACATGCTTGTTTAAATGACGCATCGTACTCATAGGCTACTCGTGCTATATGAGGAACTTTTCACAGCATACGTATCTTAAGTATTACTTATCTTTTCTCCACCTTTATTGTTTATTTATATCAGGAATTTGGCGAAGAATGGAGTGGTGTGTCCTAGTGTTGGTGCTGAGCCTGCCTTCGTCCATTTACGCCGATTGTTCCACGCAGTGTTTGAAATGCGCACGGGAAATCTTCGATTTAGATGCGTCTTTCAACGCTCTGGTAAGAGTAACCAGTTATAAACAAAATTAGGAAATGTAAAGGCAAATGAGTAGACAGACTATCATAACTTACCGAATCGTGTAGTGTTTAGTTAGTTTATTGTGTTATTACTTGGAATTGTGTGGAAATGTATCCCGCACAACAAAATAAACAAATAAAAAAAAGTAGCGTGCCTGTATTTCAGCACCACAGACAGCGCTCCAATCGAATCAGAACATAACCTATCGCCCCCATCACCCCCTGAATCTGCATAAGAATATGTCAGTTACCATAATAGTTTGGCTAGTCCACTGTGTGGTCAAATCTGGATATTCATATTATTTTTTAATAAACAAAATCAACATTTCTTTCTAGACGTGCACCTTGGAATGCGAGGAGACGCTCCAGAACCCGAGCGAGATGGAGAAATGTATTGTGGCTCTCCGGGCTCGTCCGGCGGCGGGTTCACCGGATTTCAACGTAGCGGGCGATCCGGAGTCGCGCAGTGCACAAGAAGAAGAGGGAGAGAGCCAAGAGACCGTCGCAAACCTAGTAAAGCGGTACGGCGGCTTCATCAAGCGGATCGACAAGAACAAGAACAAGATCTTATTTTCCCCGTGGCGTGAAAACTCCGTGTTGAGGCCCGGCTCCACTCTCTCCAAAAAATATGAGGATTTCCCGAGGAAGAACGCGGAGAGAGGTCTGCCGGAGATTACTGAGGAAGACCAGCTCGGAGACGTTGCCACGGAAAAAGCAACTGGGCTGTACGGTAGTGCTGGTAACAATAATGACGCACCAATGAACCCGGCTAAGCGCTATGGCGGGTTTTTACGCAAATTTGGCACCAAAACTAAGAGGAGTAGTTCCATGGAGCGAGACAGTCCCGATGAAGAGGAGCAGGATGAGGAGGGGGTGCAAAAGCGGTACGGGGGCTTCATGAGGAGGATTCGACCCAAACTTAACAATCTGAAATGGGAGAACCAGAAGAGATACGGCGGCTTTTTACGTCGCCACTTTAAAATTTCTGTGCGCTCTGACGAGGAGCCGAACTCTAACGATGACTTTGGTTTTGTAGGCTGAATGAAAGAGCGTGAAAAGAACTATAATGTGGGTTACCCCTCATCTAGCTAATAAACTTATTAACCCGCCTATCGTTCTTGAGTTGCACATCGATACGTCAGGTGCCTCGTACGTAAAATCTTACAGACCTGCTATCTGCTTGTCAGTCATGTTCAGTCACCCTATAAAACGATCGTTTGTGTGTTTGAAAACTACAATGTTTTAACGCTTGTTTAATAAAACATGATTAAGGCTACTTTCATTTATGTCCAAGTCACCAAGGAATTGAACGTGGACAGATTTATAAGGAAACTAGGGTGCTGACTTCGGTAATACGCACCTAATTTACTATCTTTACACGCAAATAAATAAATAATATAGACCTAGTACTCAAATAAGCTATTATTCAATCATAATGTAAATGTTCCATATATAAATAAATAAATTAATTAATTAATTAATTAATTAATGGCATATGATACGTGCATGTTTGGATGGCTGACATTGCGATTTGAAATAGGCATATGGTATGGTATGGAATATGCATTATGTGCACGAAAACATGAGCTAAGAATTTAGTTGTAGACTAACATAAAATATTGCAGTGAATAGCGTATACTTATAATAATTAAGTTTTTAGTAACAATCGATATGCAGCTAAAATCGACATTCGATGTAAGATAATTTAATTTTAAAACAATGTTGAGCATCAATGCAAATCATCCATAGTACCTTAAAAAACGATTGTATATAAAACTATATATAATATATATAATATACATACACTAGTTAAAAAAAATTAAGATTTTTTTTACATGAGCTATATATAAATACAATTATTACAATATTTTAAAGGTCGATATTTTACCAGAAGGTTGTACAACATACAGACTTGAGTTTTCGAACAAGCAAGCATTAGCCTATATGCTACATGTCTAATGTAATAAGATGAGCAGATTCTCTAGCATCTAGTGGACAATAACATTCAAGTAAAACATGTTTGAAAGCTTCACACATTATTGCTACAAACATCAACTCTGCTTTATCTAAAATAAATCACAGAAACCAAAGTGACTTTCCTTGGAAGACCAGTGCTGAAAGAAAGTTGTGTTATATTCTGAAAATATTAAGTATTAATAATGCATACCTTTTATATATTTTGTACAGATTTTACAGCTTCTAAATTATACCTATAGGTTAAGAATTGTTAGTGGTCTTAAAAGATATTTGATAGACACTGAAATTTCTTCATTGAAGCTCAATAAAAATCCCAAAATTGAAGATGCCATTAGTCTCCCATCCCACATGTCCTTGTTATTGAGAAACATGTAAAATAGAGGAAAGGAGCATAGCAAAGTATTTGACACTAAATAACTGTATGGAAAGAATTAGAATACAAAAACAATGGAATTTTGGTTAAAATTAAGCAAATACATTTCTATACAGAGGGGATTTTTTTTATGATATTTTTATGTAGTTCAGGTTATAGCCTTTTCCAAACCATAACATTACTGCATTTGTTTTATGTTTTTGCATCTGAAATATTAGAGCAAAGTGTCAAGACCTTCTCTAAGCAAACAAGTCAAAAAGTTACATAAAAGTAGACAGTACATAAAACTAATAATACAAATAATGTTGAAAATAAGTACATCTTCATTTCAGCCAAACATAGTCTGAAAATATTGAACATTTATGTACAAACTGTACAATCAAACTTTCATTTTTAAGATTAATTAATGTGTTCAAACCAACTGTTTTAAATTCAGTGAGTCAAATATAGCATTACATTGAGACATACATCAAACCTGAAAATAGATAAAACATCTAAACGTAAATGTATTTCTGTTGAAATCCTTATATCTACAGGGACATTCTAATCAACAGCAACTTCACATGATACACTGTAGAAATTACCTGACTAATGAATTACCAAGTTCCCATTAAGTACATACAATACGTCTATGCTCTATGGCATGAAAAGCACTTACAGTGAAACAACTGCCATTCATAAACACAAATACAAAATCCTATAGATTGAATTGTTGATTGCTGAATTTCTCAGGAGAGTAGCCTAACTTGGGCATAATTAACTTATGTTGAGTCTCCCGTGGTACAAGCTTTCTCCTGTGACATTTTGGACACCTGAAAATACAGAAAGGCTTTACAAGCACTTTGCATATACTTTGGCTAGCTGTGTTAGCAGCTAGCAGTGAATTGCTAAACAGGCTGTTACCCATGTAACTTTGCATGAAGTCGACTAAACGCTGAAGAACGCATGTAAAGCAAGAGGAGACAGTGTTCCTACACAGTCTGCTGCTCCTCTGCTGCCTCCTCCAGCGGCTGGGCGTCAGCGAGGCCCTCGTCCACCAGAGGGGGCCCAGCAGTCTGTTCTGAGGGCACTGCGCTGATGTTGCCCATGGGCAGAGGCACCACAGCACTCTGCAGCGTGGTGGGCAGCGTGACCAGCTGGTACTGTGGGCTCACCATCTTGACAAAGGCCATGGTGCCAGGCGCCACCCCCTCCTGACCTCCGGGGGCAGCAGAGAGAAGTGTCAGTTTGGAATGGTCAGCGGCCAGCTCGGGGGAGCCCACCGGGGACGTCAGCAGGGTGTAGCTGCCCAGGCTGCCAGCGGCCGGGCCGCCTGCCACCGTCAGCACCTTGCCCAGCTGGCTGAGAGGCACAGAGATGTGGGCGGGGCTGGCGCTGACCGTGGCTGGGCCTGAGAGGGCACGGGTCAGCCGGGGACGCTTGGGTGCGGCCGGGACGGCCACTGGGGTCAGGGTCATGAGGACGTTGTTGAGGTGCTGCGATTTGCTCTTCAGTTCCTTGGCCCGCTTCCTGTGTTCGTCACACTGCTGCTCCAGAGCTGACATGGTGGGCCACACAGCTCATTAGCGTTAGCATGCAGAACCAATGCTGTATGTATTATTGTATGCAAATGTTAAAGGGGTTGTGTCGAATTGTAAAATACATTATCAGGTCGGTCCATTTATTACTAAATAGTTGTTTATTTTCTGCAGCTGTGTTAGCATTTAGGATTAAATTATACATTTTGGTCACAGTTTTTACCTACACTGTATCCCCGTTTTAACTCAAATCACAACAAAAAGGAGGATAGGAAGATTTTTTTTAATTATTGCTTTGGCTCTTCACAGAGCTGTCCAAAAATGTTCAAAGCCTTCAGTGACTTGTTGGAAGCACATATTATACTAACAGCTTTTTTTGTGTGTAATACAATTAAAAAGTCCCTACGATTGGCTGATAGATCATATTAGTAATGTATATCACATAATAGAACATACAGTACCTACAGTATTTTGTGTATATACATTAACATGAAATTGATTTTTAAAAATCTACAGGTTCAGTAGAAATACTGAACCCTTCCTTCATTGAACAAGTTCTGCTGGATTGCTATACTGACCAGCAAGGCTGCGAGTGTATTGCTCTCTGTAGCGATCCATCTGGCTTTTATGACTGGCCAGAACTCTCTTCACCAGGTCCAACATCCCAAAGTTCTGCACAATGTTGTTGAGCAAAACAGCATCTGAAAAGAATATGCAAAAAGTTAACAGTTTCAAAGGGAAGTATGACATTTTTGGGACAAGAGGGTCATGATAAGCAAAAGACCTGCTTTGCTACAGTAGAGTGTAATCACACCCTTTTGTTTTGACTGTCCCTAGTTTGGTTGAAATATGACAGTATTTCTAAGGAGACACACAGGAGGTCTTGGAGTACCTTTGACTTGTAGGGGAGGCTCTGACACTCTCTCGTGCATGCCCTTCAGAACATCCGTCAGCTCCTTCTGGAACTCCTCTACCACCTCATCTAACAAGCCTGCTTCCTTTACACCACTCCAGAACATGACAGAGTCCTCTGAACACACACACGCACGCGCACACACACACATGCATTGATTCATTGATGCACTAAAATAAAATGTATCCTACTGTATATTCTTATCAGGATTTACATACAATATATTCTTATAAAAACACAGTACTATGTGCATTTATTGATTGATGGGTTTGTCCAATAAGCCACTGATGATTTCTTTCTTTGCACATTGATACTTTAACTCATCTCTCAAATGATACAACTTGTGTTATTCCTGAACATGTCAGGCCAATAAGACATCTATAGGGTTCCTGCTTACCTCCAATTGCTGTGACCCACTCAGAGCTCTCCTCCATCACTTCAGGGAATGTGGTTGGTAAACCGTTTACTAGAAAGAAAATGGACACAGATTCACAAGACTAATGGGAGGATTTCCCTGACATACATATTAGGCACCAAAACAATACATTTGTGTTATTTAAAAAAAATGGTTCAAGTGGTTCCAATTGCTATTAAGGTAATCCAATAATATAATAATTTAGCTCATTGATAACCATCGATATCTGGTGTCTATGTGTGAATTCCTGAGGATTTCATATCAAAGTGTGTGTGCTGTTCCGAACTGCCTATAATATAGTCAAAGGGAAGACATAGCTAGTGCATCCAGTTAAGTGATACAAAACATGCTCAGCTGTAGAAGCAAAATTAGTCTCTTTAACTGGAACCTCTAGCGTGTAACCTGTGTGCTTACTGTCAGATGATGATGGGGTGATGGGTAGAAGCTCTGTGGAGTGTTGGCTACTGACGGACACTTTGCTTCCCACCAGGTCTATCTTGGTACTGCGGCATGTGTTGGAGCACACCTTGACATGCTGGTAGAAGTCTAGCTCACCTGAGTCCATGATCTTCCTGGTTGTGACAAATGCCACACACACATGTTAAACTAAATTAACAACTTCATACAAGATGCTCTAAGTCAGCGGTTTTCAAACTGTGGGTCGGGACCCACAGGTGGGTCACTGAGTGAGTGGGTCTTGAAAATTGCAAGCGTCATTGAATGAATGAAGAATATTAGTGAAAGGTTTCTGCGCTTTACTATCGTGTTGTTCCACTCATTGGTCGTGAGTAGGCTTGTGGCAAAATAGTCTACTTAAATCCTATTGAGCGCTCTGCTCAAAAATATTTGGCACACACACAGGTATAGCATTAGCTAAAATGGATAGGTTTCTGAAGATGACATTACCGGTACTACGTTTGGTGTGTCTCTAAACAGATTAGTCCTCTTTAGGTGGGTCCTGGCACAAAAACAGTTTGGGAACCCCTGCCTTAAGTCAATTATCAGCACACGTGGTGCAACAGTGCCACCCTGTGGTGACATTGGTTTGCTCGGTCACAGTTTGTATATCATAAATTATACATTTTACGGGTGTTAAACACATTTGGATGTCTTCCTGACAATGAGTGAATAAAAGTGCATATGTTTTGTAGTAGATGCAAAAAAGCCATATCTGAGAGCTTCATCTTGGAAAGCGATATAAAGTTGTTATAAGCCACACATTTTATGTCACCTTAACATTGAGTTGCTGTTGGTACTAGTGTCATTATAAATAATTCAAAACCTTCCATTGTGAGTAGCTGAGAAGAAATAGTGTGCCTCTATTCACCAAAAAAATAGAAATCTCTCATTTAAGATAAGCAGGTACTTCACCATCTTGTGTGTGTGTTAGGTCAGAGCAGGCTCCCCCCTCCCTGTATTGCCAATAAAAATACATGACCTCTTAAATGTGAACAACTATCTGATCTGACACATTCAGTGGGCTATACGGGCTGATCCATCATCCATAAGGAATACCCTCAGCATCCACTAATGGTCTGAGGATAAAACTAGAGACCAAAGGCTGTGCAACACAATATTAAGAAGTCGTCCTATTCACAGAATGATTGTACAATATAGAGCAACAATGCATACAATTAGGCCAGACCTGAGCATGGTGCCGTTGAGGCGAATGGCTCGCTTCCAGTCCTTCAGAGTTGATTTTCCTGATAAACACACAAACTCCTTGGGGCTTATGAGTTGCTCGTTCAGCTAGTCAGAGAAGAAAGTAGATGTTTGTTAACCTATGCAACTAAAAACTGAATGAAACGCACCGCACCATTCATTTAAAGTGTGAGATGTGTGAAGTTACGAGAAATGGCTTGTGGATAAAGGCACATACTTGAACACATTTAATATTGATACCAGGGCAGACAAATTTCTTCCACACAAGCGTGGCTTTGGTGTCTCCACAGGTGATAGGGTAGAAGATGTCTGCTTCCACATCTACTCCCATATTCACCTCTTCGGTTAGCTTTACTGTTCAGGCAGAGAGACAGTGAGCTGACATCAGTTACGTGCTAGATGTAGTGTGTATGATTATAGTGTTTCAGCATGTTAAAGGCACAATCCTTGATTGTGTTAGAACGGCCATAGAGACATAACGTTGTGCCCTTTTCACCACTGGTTTTATGTAAGACACAACTGTGCCTGAGAGTATATGTGCCTGTATACGAGAGAAGGGTAGCAAGACATGTGACCATTTCAAGGTGAGGAGTACTGAGGAATTTAAAGTGTCTGGGAGAAAGGATAAGTTTATACATTTTATAAAAACAAACACAAACACTGCATTGACCCCTGGGAATGTCAGGTGTAGCTGCAGCAACACAGTGCAATAATAAAAAATAAAAAAAATACTTACACAGCTACTGTATACATTTATAAACACTTAAAGAGCAGACTATTATATAGGTTTTATTACACTGTTATACAGTTGTGTATTTGATTGAGCAAATCTGTAGTGTTTGTGTGTGCACACACTACCTATGACTGACTCCTCCTTTGTATCAGCAATGCTAGCCTCAGATTCAGATTCCATAGTGGCTATTGCAAGAACATCCTCCCTGAAATACAAGAATAAAGTAAGTCAGCTCCCAAATGAAGTGTGCATTTGTTCAACACAACAGCTGTCTATTTAAACACAAACCCTGTCTCGTGGTTCCTTTCAGTAGTGACCCCCTCTTCTTCTGAAGAAACATGTTCTGTCACTGTACCATTATCTGGTATTGTAACAATGACTACCTCTTCCACCTCCTGCATGTTGACATCTGTTGTTGACATTAGGGCTACCTGAAACTACAGGGCATGGCGACAAGGTGATATCTACTATGCAGCCATCTGAGAATATAACTTTTTAATTAACTTGTAACATTAATAATGCTAATAACAATAACTAATGTTTTTCACATCGTACCGTATTGATACTTTTCACATGTACACTAGAAATGTACTTTGAAGTCAACTGCTTTACTTCCGGTTACGGTACTTGTTAAGGGCTTAAAATAGTTGATTAGCCAGCTAGCACAATGCTTCAAATGCATTATTGCTAGCTATCAGAGCTAGCCGTGCTCAAGCTAAGTTTTAGTGTCCTACTTTTTAACAGTTCAGGGCAGGCTATTAAAAATGTAGGCCTATATCGCCACAACACTAGTACTGACATTTCATCAGCAGCATGTCTAGACAGCAGAGTGTATGATATATTGAGGAGTATAACCATAAGTTACACTGTATATCCCCATGTCCATCAGTAGGCTACTGTACTGTACGGTACGGAACACGGGCTACGTCAACTGGCTACGCACGTCGTCCCGCAACGACGGTCCTTAACGTGCAGTGTTTACTGTACATGTTCTGACATTTATGATCTAGCTATTTAGCATTGCACGTCTTAAGGCAAAAGCATAGATATGTTACCCTTACCTTGTATTTATTATACACAATATTCTTATTCTTGTGGCGTGATAATAATAAGAGTAAGCTAGCTACTTTTTATGTTAGCAATCGGCTATCGGCGGACTTCATGAGTATCACTCTTGCGCATTCGCATGCAACCGCACTATGCGCTATTTTATATAAATAAATAGAAATCATCAAACAGTAGGCCTATAGTGTTAAAAAATAAACAAATATACACACACACATAAATATATGTACACACACAGACATAAATGTGTGTGTGTGTATAGATAAGAATGTTAGTGGTTAGAAAAAAGTAGTCTATTTAAAATGCAATTAGATCATTTTAAAAAATTAATTTGAAATTCTAAAAACCATTTAGAAATTAATCAAAATACAACAATGTACTACTTATAATGCAGAAAAGCTAAATGTTTGGATAATTTTAATATTAAACTGGATATTCAGCATGCAGCCCTTATTGCAAGTTGTTATTTACAAACAGTAGGTGTCGCCAAAACAACAAACTGGGGACTGTACTAGGTTAATTCTGTACACAATTACACTTCACAGATATGGGGCACCCTTCACAATATTGTTGCAGGCAGGCAGTGGTATATAGCCAGTCATTATTTCAGTATACTTTGACAGTTAAACACACATTTTATTAAAAAAATAAAATAATGCTTAGTTACATGGCTCCCGTTTGTGAAAGCAATAATACACTAACATGGTTCATTGAAGTGAACACTTACTGGTTGTTCCCCATAGCAGCATATCAGTAGCTTTGAATTGATCTTGTTCCAAGTTTTATTTTCACCAAACATTCTTAACCAGTCTTTATCTATAACTTTATTAATATAGCTTATCTAGCTACAACGCTATCTTTCTCTGAGACTGAATGAAATATGAGTTCTAAAGAGTCATAAAGC
Source organism: Amblyopsis hoosieri (assembly GCA_027564755.1). Lineage (NCBI taxonomy): Eukaryota > Metazoa > Chordata > Actinopteri > Percopsiformes > Amblyopsidae > Amblyopsis > Amblyopsis hoosieri. Next base: position 4,573,640 of record JAODUE010000022.1, on the reverse strand, counting down.
AATCATAATTATAAGCAGAATGACCAATGGCTGTGGTGCGTACACACACATATACACACACACACACGCGTGCGCACACACATACAGTACAGTAGGTTATAGCTGTTGTACAGGTAGGATTTGAGAGTTGCAATGGGAACTAGCTAATAAAATAAGCAAAGAGAGCATGATTTTGTAAATAGACAACAATCTGTGGTAATGGACAAAAATGCATACCCCAATCTGTTCTATGAAGGGGGTTGTAGTGAATTTCATAGCCTGGACCTACACCTATACAAGTGAAAACATATCTACAATGCTTCTAAAGACACAAGTGGCAATAAATCATATCAAAACAATCATGAATGGCATTTACATTATAAACACAGTTGAACAAATTTAAAATAATTAATTCCTATATCAGGACATACCACACATTTACATCTGTATATTTGCATGTGCGCACACACTCACACTCATTCACACGCACACACAAGCACACACACACACACACACACACACACACCATGATCTACAGGGCATTGACAAGACAGCTAATGCTTCTTTGGCTTTTCCACTTTTTTCTTCTGGTATTCAATAATCCTTTCATGGAATATTCCTGTAGTAAAACAGATCGAGATTGTATTAGTCCAGATGCCATCAATGTCCTAACAATTGGCTGCATAAGGTAGATTGCTAGATTGATACTTGACGAAGAGAGAGAGCATCACAGGATTGATTTTAAGGTTCTATAATTAGTTTTTATTTATTTCTTATATGTCAGATCTCCTTACTGACCATTGCCCCTCACGGACACTCAGGTCCTCCGACAAAATGCTTCTGAATGCCCCAAGGTCTCAACTAAAGCTAAAAGGGGACCATGCTTTTTCTGTCGCTGCCCCAAGGTTGTGGAATAGCCTACCCCTACATATCAGGTGCTCCACCAGCAGTAGCACTTTTAAACATATTTGTTTCCATTAGCATTCGAGTCTGCAAATGGGTAGATAGTTGCAAACTGTGATTTGTATTAGTTTTTTCTTCTTTTCTTGTAATTTACTATTTTCTACGTTTCATTGTACAGCACTTCAGTTGACACTCACTGTTTTTAAATGTGCTCTATAAATACATTTGATGTGATTTGACGTTAAATTATGTTAAATTTGTGGCCTGGCGCATAGGCCTTGAGCAGCCAATTGAGAGGTGCCATAACGCACACATCAACTACATGTTGCGTTGGTCATCTCCATGTGGGACAATGCAGATGGCCTACAGAACGACTGGAAAGAATAGATCAAGACAGAGCAACGCTTGCAAACCACAGTTGCTCACATGCTTAACCGCTGAATACATTTACAACAATAAATATTGTTGTTTCTGTGTGGTCAAAACCGCCTGTTCTAAAACAAAAATGTCACATCTGTAATGTGCACTTCTCTTTAGAAGATGTTTATTAAAATAGGTTCAACATAGTTCTACTTTTATATCCAATTGACTAAAGACGAGAAATTACTCTGATTTATTCACTTTACTTTTTATTTTCAAACTCGACGAGAAAAGTAAAAAAGATTTAGACAAAGATTATTTATAGAAAATGTCAAGCGCATCCACTCGTCCTACTTTGCATCGGGGCTTTTCTTTGTGTAGCGGGCATACTGACAATCTCGTGCTGGCTATTCTTAAAATCAATGCCAAACATACAAAATGTTCCTTAACATTGAGAAGTTATCAATTGTGACATCATTGTAAGAGGCTACACATTCTCAAAACAATAAAATACAGGAGTTCTAGTCCAGGTCGTGGTGTGGAGTACGTATCGCTCAACAGCGGGCGTCGCACGAGTCTAGTTCATCGGAGGTCGGTGCGTCACCCAGAACATTTTCTAGACTTAACTTGTGTGTTGCTGTTAGTATGCTACCGGTATTCCCAAACCCCACTTGAATATAGGTTATGTACTACAAACACTCCTTTTTGGCTTGAAATCACAGTAAAAACTGTAAAAACACATCTTTATTGGGTAAACTGTGAGAAAAGGTGTTCACCTTGCTGTGGTCCAGGCCTGTGCTGTTCCACCTGCTGCATGAAGAGGTCAAACATCTGCATCTGGATAAATTTCTTGACAAAGTGCCGAGTGGTCTTGGACTCAATGGCCTTGTAGAAGCGTCTCTTGTCAAACACCCCCTGTCCATTCGTACCGCTGTACGTCATGAACGAGGCATAATGGCCGACTGTTTTCACAAAGAATTGTAGGAATGCTTCTGATACCACCCTGTTCAGTTCTTCCACAGCTGAAAGAAAAAGGTGTTTCAGTAGAGGACCAACAAATTCCATAATGAGAAAAAACACATTTGAAAAATATAGTCAGCATTTTAAACAGCCACGTGTACTTATGTATGTTTGTGTCAAAGCATAAAAGGTTAACTTGGGAGAAAATGTTGGGTTCTGGGGCATTACAACGCAATTGTACATTTAAGAAACAAGCTTTAATAAAATTTGTTTCAAGATATAATACAATATTTCAATGAACACATTTATTTAGGACATACTTTATAATATCTTTATTTTATAGTTTCTTTAATAATTAATGCAACTTGTCATGTCAGACATCAATAGTTCCTGATTTGCAATAAATACAAATTTGCTTTACAGTAAAACATTTACATTTAAAATGTGTAACTTACTTGCTTTTTCTTTTCTATTCCTCAGTTCTTGCAGTATTTCTTCCTGGAGTTTAGGGGGCAGAATACTTTTCTCATCCCCAATCTGGAAACACGTGCAATTTACAAGCATGCAAGTGTCAGGGTTGACAGTCATGTTAACATTAACATTAAGGGAAAAATACTACCTATAAAAACCCCACCAACATATTGACAACACTACATGTAAACCATCTTACTGAAACAATGAAGGTCTCCTTTTTATCCTTTGACAAATCCACCATAAGTAGCTGCATTCAGGAAAGAGAAAAGGTGAAAATAAGCATTTTACTCTATTTTACTTTATTATTACTACATGTACATTTAGACCTGAACCACTCAATTAATTATTGAGCTAATAGCTTCTGGCTGTAGCAAAAAAAATACTGTAAATCTAAATACCCAGAAACAATAAATAGAGTGTCAAAAAATACAATAACACAAGGATAAAATAAATGTTGAAAAACTGGTTTTGTTACAAACAGATGTAAATAATACTGATAATTCTGTCATGATTTTGTGAAAAAGCAATTCGTACAAAATATGTTCCTTTATTTAGTCCAAAATGCTGACAATAATCTGCTTTAATATACCCCCATTTCTACATTTGTACTCATATGGGGGATGGTGGGAATGGGACTCCCAATGTTTGTTTGTGATTGATGGTTGGGATGATGAGTGTAAAATGAGTGGTGGTATTACTTTTTTTAAATATATTGTATTGTTTTTACTCATTTTGTATTGTTTTTAATGACGTTGTAGTGTGAAGCACTTTGTGTTACATGAATTTGTATGAAAAGTGCTATATAAATAAAGATTAATTGATTGATTGATTGATATGTCACTTTACTAAAACATGTTTGTATTTATTTCATATATTTATTGTATAGTATACAGTGTAGAATCGTATTCCTTTTTAATATTCTGCTTCCTTTTTTACTGCCGTACCATGCATATATCTTGTTGATTATCTTGTGTCTGCCGTGTTCACTGTGACCAAGCATGTCATTCATTGCTGATGCTGTGTTGCGTATTTGATCAATACACTTTTTCCCACAGAGCTGTGGCTACTCACATCACTATGGTCGGTGACCTGATCCAGTAGCTTCTTATGGACTCCCAGCAGGTAGGGCGTTGGTGCCATGACCACATCAATGAGGATCTCTGGAACAATGGAAATGAACGTATGCTGCCAGGTGAACGGGTACAGGAGGGCGGCTACAGCATTTATCACTTGGGATAAGGTGCTGTTAAGAGACAGTAGGGCCTAGGGTTAGACCTGCTGCTGCCAGACAGCTAGTTCAGGACGTGATCAAACCAATCCAAAAACTCTGTGACCGCCGTGAGACTCTGCAGGTGAGTGTTGCAATACCCCAATTCATCAGCAATGAAGATGATCCTTCTCTCCAGGACTGCAGATGCAAACACCAGCAGAACTTCCTCATTGGTCAGGCAACACAGGAGCGTATCGAAGTTGACGTGCTCTAGCCACGAGTCCAACGGCCTCGTTAGCGTGATAGTCTGAAATGACACCAACATTTCGTTGACTATTGACTCACTCAATATGGACTTTGTTAAAGGCATACTTAGCGATCATAAGATAATACGGCATGAATTTCAGGTGGCATTTTGCACGCCCCTGATCAGCCCTCTGACTGACATAAAGCTTTACACTGTCGATAATCCCAAAGATCTATTTTTACAGTATATCTCCTCGCAGTCTGCTAGCTTACTCTGTAGCATTCTTTGGGCGTGCTGAAAAAATATTGCGGTACTTCTACACAGCTATGCTCTGTAAATATGCCCACAAACAACCTCAACAATAATTGCATATAGCCTAATGTGTGGGGCAGAGCTTCTGAGGGAGTGGCACCCTATGGCGATAAAGGGAGAGGTGCGTTTGTTTTGAGCTTTTGAGCTCAAAGTTAGCCAGCGCTCTGGAGAGTGACTGACCATAACTATTGAAAAATAACATTTACATTCTTAAGCCTTCCATTAAAGCTGCTTTAGGTAGGATTTGAGAGTTGAGACAAAAAAACATAAAAAAAAAACAGATAGCTAAATAAATAGTTAGCAAAGAGAGCAATCTTTTGTAAATCAACATATCAACATACCCCCCCCCCCCCTCTCTCCTCTGCTCCCTCCCTCCCTCTGGATCCCATTGGTCTGCTGTTTCAAAGCCCACTGACAGCCCTGTAGTAGATGTGTGAGCGCATTCATGTGATTGACAGGCAAGGTAGATTTGCCAGACCAATCAGGGAAACGAGGGCAGTGATTGGGCAGAAATCTTTGGGCGGGGTAAATAATCTAAACGGGGGCTATAAACAAGACCACATGTTCGCACAGAGCAATTGACTCACTGAGAGCTGGCATTTCTAATTCATGACACTGAATGTATAGCTATAAAATCCTACCTACAGTTCCTTTAAGTAGAAGGTGTTCTGAATGCGTTCTAATAGTATTTTTCTTTAAAAACAAATGTACACCTCGACCGCATTACAGCGTTCAAGTGTAACAAGTGTCACGCCAGCATCATAGCATCTCTGCTATGATGCTGGTGTGAATCAAATCCATAAGTGTGCCTTCAAGTTAAGAACAGGTTCAAGTGTTTGAACCTGTTGCTTCATTCCTTTACAACATTTCCAGCTGTGCTTGTGTGTGTGTTAGTTGTGTAACAAGAGCTCAAGGATGGAATTTGGCAGAATGGGATCGGTATGAATAGGATTTTGACCTTGGGGGAAAGCGAGTAAGACAAGACAGGTTCAGACACAACACCAAACTGACACACCTGCAGTGACTTCAGCATTGCTTTAGTGTGTGTATGCATTGTTCTAGAGTGAATGTCAAACCTTTTGTAGTGCACCTATACAAGGCAACTCATGCACAAACATGTTAGCATGATTTGTTATAATACAGCGTGTGTATTTTAACACACACACACAGCATGTAGCGTAAAACCGGGTGGGTATACATTGTGCTAGTAAAATAATCTCGCCTGATCTGTAGCTCTTACTGTACGATCAGATCACCTGTCCAGATGGTCCTCACGACATGGCTGCTCACGTAAGACAGCTTATTGCAATGTCGACAACACTCTTGTTTCCGCCATGACTTACCAACGTCTGTGTTTACATTGTCGACAAGACATTTTTTATGAGATGGATAAAAAGATCAAATAGAAAAAGAAAATAGTTGGTAAGCCACAGATAAAATGGCTTGCCGATATTGCAAAGAGTGTTGGAGGTACAATACAGTTCCTGTTAGCGTGAGCTAGCAAGACTGCTGCTCATACTGGACTGTATGAGCGGTACTTACATATGTTAACAACTAGTCTTGCTGATGTTGGCCTTTCCATTCTACTCGTCACCTGTCAACAATGTGGTACCGTGTGATATTGTGACATCATCGGCTCACAACAGTGCTCACACCACACGACGCATGACTGACACGTCTCCAGTAGCTTGTTGCATGAGTCTATTGGAGACATGCCGTATCCCTGCTCACACTATACGTTGAACCTGACACCCCTTCTACTTCATGGGTACTACTTCACTTTTGGTGAAGTACTTTTAGCCCCTCCCCATGTTTTATACCAACCTATATTATCTTATATTATCCTGCAGACATCAGACATTATTGGTATGTTGTTATATATAACTAGAACTGTGTTTTAGTCACCATAAAAGGGACGTATACAACCTCTAACCTCTAAACTTGTCATAAAAGGCTCTGCCTAATATGAACTGCATTCATTAAAACACCTGGTTAATCAATTAAACAAGCCCTACCTCAGTTCCAGAGTCAGGAATGAAACTATTAATTTTCACAGTGTTTCCTGGAGCGGGGAAAGGCGATTCTCTCAGCTTCTGCATAAATGGGTAGATCATCGCCATGGAGATTTGCCGCCTTTTCTCCACTTCATCAAAGATCTGCATACAATTGATCAGACAGTAGCATGTTCATTTAATGGTCAATTTAATGTTTCTTGTGTTATATCATTCTGAAGTGAGGCTATCACTAAAACATTTACTTATTGCTTACTTTTTTATGATTTTTGCTGCACACTTTGCACCACACGTCATGGCTGGTGAACCATGAAAGGATTCAATGCTTCAGTTTAACTTAAAAGTTATGAGTTATGCTATTTATCTTACAACAGGGCCATCCTAGACTCCTATATGCTTTGTATTTTAGGGTAGTTTCCATGTTGTGTGTATAACCTGACAATACATACACAGTGCAGAGCTGTCTCATTTAGTCCCTTACATGCAACCATGCCGTATCTCATAAACAATACCACTTCCCTCTCGATTATCGTATCGTATGGCACTATTTGTTTACATGAATAACTATCTATCAAGTTATTTTGTCAGACTATGTTTATTATTTTAGGTTCATATTTTTAAAATATTTTCTTCCTTAATGCTCTGCATTTTTTTGGAATGCCTGTTGTAGCCTACTGTTCTACATTTGACAACTTTAGACCACCATTTTAAGGCTTGTGTCCACATTTGGTGTTTGTATTGTTCATTATTTTAATTAATTATTTTAAGTATAAAGTAAGTATAAATTCATTGTTTTACACAATAATACAATTGTGGTTCTTCATGAGAACTCATTTTTGTTCGAATAGACCAGTGGTTCTCAACCTTTTTGGGGTCAGCGCCCCCCTATCCATTATTATTCACACTAACACATGTGAATCGGTTGGAGAAGGTACAAAGCCATAACTCCATAACCAAGATATTCAATTGATAAAATTTTTCTGATGTGTTGCAAAAAGACAAAAAATTATAATATACAAAAGTATGATGTATATGTAGGCCTATACATACCACTTTTGCACTTTGGACTTTGGAGTTTGATTGACATTGTTTCGTGCCATTCTAGACAAAATGTCCTGATTTCACATTTTCTTTTATTCATAAACTTATTAAAGTTGTTTTTAATGATTTATTAATAATGTAAAGTTCACCAGTCTACGGAACCCTGGAGAGCAC
>JAODUE010000022.1:4531112-4547376 GCA_027564755.1 Amblyopsis hoosieri | reverse complement strand
GTTTATGGTGAATTTTATTTTATGCGCTGCATAGATTTTCTTGTGCGCTGAGAATGTGCGAGCAGTGTGCGATTGCGTAGGCGCGCAGCTTAGAGGGAACATTGGTTCTGAGCAGTGTTCACCACTTGGTTTCTATTTCCGGAGCCAGGGCTGTGTACAAGTACTGGACTATTTTCTCAGCATGCACAGAGAATGGTAAACTATGAAATATTTGGTGAATTTGACAAAAAGTGTATTATCTAACAATTACATAACAATATCTGACTATAAATGTAACTATATCACATCCAATTAAATAATCCCCAATACAAGAAGCTGCTTGTATGTACATAATATGTATGCATGCAAAGGTACATCTAATGAGCACCTGTCCATCAAAGGCTGCTACGCTGGCAGTGTTGACGATGCACCCTCGGTGACCATCTGCATCTGGCTCATTCTTTGTCATCGCCCCCACAGCCAGACGAATCACATTGAAGGTACCGCCAATGTTCACCTGCAAGCAAACACGCAAGTTAGACACCCAAATCTGGCCACGCCAGTCAAGTGACATGACAGTCGTATAAGCCCTACTGTAACTCGTGGGTCATACTGTAATAACACGCTGGAAGTCTTCCAGGTTGTGTGGGACATCCTTCTTAAAGTTGTACGTCTTGACAGCCACAGCGATGCCGGCACAGTTGACTGCCAGATCTAGCTTCCCAAACTTCTCTCTGGCCAAGGACACGGCTGACTGTACATCGGCCTCTGAGGTCACCTAAGCAACACAGTAACCAGAATAAAAAAATAAGATGTATCCCAGGATCTAAAAGAGCAAGTCACATTTATTAATATAGCTGCACAGGACCTCATCTTACATGGAATAAAAACACCCCATTCCCCTGCCTGCTCCTCCCACTGGGCAAGAATCAAAGTTGATAAAAACCATGTTGCTCATAAATAAAATAACAGTAGAAACGTTAGAAAGGGGGACCACAGAGAGAGATGCACATTGCAGGGTGGGGTGGTTAAGAGTATGGGTTAGAGTAAAGGTCTTTATCTAGAAAAACACCACAAAGTACCAGAATATTTATCTATCAACATCATACATACATACATACATACATACATACATAATACAACATTAAAAGCCAAAGAAAGATGTCAACTGAGCAGGAAGATTTTACACAAATGCATAGAATTATTTGTTACACTGCAGATTAAAATGACAAAGCTTTAGTTTGGCGGAAATACTGCTTGCATGTTCAGGCCACATATGTACATGTGCAGTATGTGTTTAAAATAATAACATGATGGCCTGCAAACAGCCATAATCGTTTCATTTAGTTTACCAACAAGTCCATCTGATGTAGTCAGTAAGCTATGGAGGCTAGTTTGTCATCTTGCATCAATCAAACTCAAGCAGGTAGCTTGTGACTCAGTTAACCATGGTGCTGCTGGCCTAATTGTTGCATACTGTGGTGTTCTTTAACTCACATCTGCAGGTGCAAAGACACAGCGTTCTCCAAGGCTGGTTGCTAGAGCGTGTCCATCAGAGGATGGAAGATCAAGGATAACAGCAGATGCTCCATTCTGCACCAGTCGCTCTACAGTTGCCCGGCCAAGCCCAGAAGCTCCGCCGGTCACAAGGCCAACCATACCCTGATCAACAAACAGAACAGCCACGTAGGTTTGGGTAAAACTTGAGTAGAGGACACGTTTGAAAAAAAATAAACACATAAAAAAAAAATACAATAAATAATGGGTGAAACTGAACACACTCGTTCTGGACAGACTAACACGTTTTATGTTTAAATAACTGTCCCACCATCTCTAAATTATGTTCAATTGTATGATGCATACCCTCCACTAGCTCCCCCCCATTCAGAATTCTGTCAATAACAACACAACTGATGCCTAATATCTAAGTTCAGTAGCCTACTCTTTATTACTAGCTACAACAAATACACGCATTTTAAGGTGCGGTAAGTTACTCTCTAGGTTCTATGAGGTTGACACCTCCCTCCATGTGTGCTGCATGCATCGTCCATGGATGACAATGGCCAATCAGTTAGGCGGCAGGCGTACTAGATTTTTTTTTCAAATGTAAAATATGTAGGAAACTCCCGTGCTTCTACAGCCTATCTTAGAAATGTATAACATAATTTAAGACACGCAATTCAAGTAAGTCGTAAGTCGTTTTCAAAGGCTTTGGTTTTGGTCTCCTCACCTTGACACTCCGAATATTCGCCATGTTCACGCAAACACGCTGTTCTGTGCGTCAGACAGACTTGTCACGCGGAAGTATTCATGAGTTCCGCCTTGAAATTCACATATTAATAATATAATTTGGAAAAAGGCATGGTTGTTACATTTCAAATATTGTATGACCAACAAAATTAGAGAAGTTCATTTCAAAGTGCTTCACACAATTTATCCTGTAAATTCAATTATTGCAAAATACGTTGATATTTCAAATGTCTGTACTTTTTGTAAACAAGAAGAGGAAACATTAATACATCTATTTTTCTATTGTACATTGGTTTCTAAAATTTGGAAAGATCTGTCTACTTACATTGTTAACCATTCAAATAAAAATGACTCATTTACTTTAAAATATATTATAGTATACTTACAATGATCTCAATTTTGGATTTGTGATCAAGTTTATGATTCTTATAGCAAAGTTCTACATTCACAAACAAAGATGTGCAAAATTCTCTCCTTGTTTACAACATTTTCTTTGGGAAATTGATACACTAATAAACTCATTAAAATTAATAGAAAATAAAAAAAGTGAATTGCTTGTAAACCGCCAAAATACTTTAAGATTACCTCAGACGACTGAATGTGTATGTAATTAGCAATTATTTTACATACAATTTTAAATACAATTATTTTTATACAATTAAGTTAACTTTTTTATTTATTTAAATTTCCTTTTAGTTATATATCTTGTATCTTTTTGTAAATATCATGGTTTATCTCACAGCAATGTCATCCCAGATAGAACACATACGTCTCGGCGACGTTGGCCTGAGATCGAAACGTCGCGTTCCGGTTAATAACGTCAGATAAGCATCGGACCATAGTCGGATTTATTCCAAATATGTGCTCCATTTAAAACGTCGTATATTCCCCTGTTGTTTGTAACTAAGACGTTAATTAAAGCAATAAAAAATACAAATAAATTCATGAGTTCCGCCCACATACATTTTAACCAGTTTGGGCCATGTCCAGTATGCTGTAGCGTTTCGTTTACATTCATATTTCAATGAACGCGAACGTCTGATGGTTTGCCTCAGTATTGTTCTTATTGGTTAGGACGCGCTTTAGTTGTAACGTTTTAAACAATACTAGGCCTACAGTATCTCCAAAACGTTCCATATCCTAGATGTTCTAGCAAAGTTGAAGTTCTGTTTCTGAATCTAGTAGGCTAGCCAGGCTTATGTCATTGTAGCAAGGAAACCAGAACGCAAACCCTTCACTAATCCACAATTCAACTCTCTACTCATTCCCCTTTTAAACTACTGCGGGCTACTGAACGCACCCTTGTTTAAATTATTTAACTCATTATTATTATTATTAAACATACTGAACGCGGGAAAAACATGAAGGAGGCTATCACCTCACACAGCCAGCTTGGATAGTTCAGCACAGTCGATTTGATGACGCTTTACTCCACATCTGCTGTTGGGTCTGTTAATTCTGATACTTCCTGGGGTCGAGGCTCAGCCGAGAAGTTTGTAAGGCTTCCCAGGTATCCGAAGGTCGCAGCTTCAGAAGTAATTAACAACACCAAAAAATATGTTAAGTTCAGAACCCCAAGACCTCCTGAGAGTCTCGGCCAAGAAGGTTGTAAGGTTTCTTGGTGTCTAAGGTAGCGGCTTAGAAGTAGAAATTAAGTCAATAACACCATGAAGCAGCCAGGTCCGTTTAAGAGGTTTATTCAAGAGTGCTGACAATTCATGAGAAATCACAGCATATATAGGGCTGAATGTCCCAAAACAGGGCAGTGGCATGTTGTCACACATTCTATTTGAGAACAGTAGCTTCTGAGGTGCTGGTCAGTTACAATGTAATGCATTACCTTCGTCCAGAGACCATCTGCAAGGTCGTCTGGCGTTGCTAAGCAATGGTCTACTTCTGTTCTCTTAGTTCTCCTAAGTCAGATTCTGTCTGTTCTAGTTACAGAAATGTATAGTTAGCAGTTCTTACTACACATGTATTATAATGGTGACATGATCTTAACATAATGTGACATTAGAATATTAAAAGAATAACTGAATATAAAATAATGGTATTTCCAATTTTCCCCAACATCTTCCCTACCATTTAAATGGATTGCAGTAGCCTACCGTAGACTAAATGCTTAATCTATTCAGACTTCGTGTTAGTGGAGTTAGTTGTGTCCTGCCCTTGATGGAACAAAGCGCATTTCCATCGCATATCATGTGATGTGATATAAGGTTGTTACTCATACTACAATAGTCTACTACATTACAAAACAAAGTAAACTTTGTATATGCATTTAATTTTATTGATATGTTGATTTCAAGATATGTCAACTACAATTACATTTCCTAACAGATAAGGAAGACACCTTCAAAATGACAGTTACCTGGCGTAAAATGTATTTTATGAGTGGTAAACTAAATATTAGGCATACGGGTGTTAATAGAAAAACATCCCATTTCTATAAAAAATAATTAAACTTTTATTTTAAATTGAATGGATCGAAAATGGTATCTTTAAAATCATCCTAGGCCCTTGTTGACTTAAACGTCTATGGTCAGAACAGTGAAACATGAAATTTAAATACGAATGTTACCATAATGCCTACTTTTTAGCCATATTTCAAAATTGTTCAGTGTTCATGCTCAGATTTGGGGGTGAAGTTACATGTGAAAAAAAGGATGGTCTAGATGGTCTTGATGTCTAGATGGTCTTACAGGTGTTGACCTACCTGTAAGGACCATTGAGCAAGATACCTAACCTCTACCCCATAAAAGCAGGGTGTTTCACAAGGCTGGGCTATAGCCACAGGACACAACTATTCAGATCAGTATAGCGCATTGTTGCATGTCTGGTATTTAAAAGACCCAGGTGAGATGCACATAATCCAGGTAGAAAAATAACATCCACTAGTCAAACTTGCATTTTGAACCTCTGGTACAGACAATGATCACCACATTAGCAGAGAACAGGGTGATGGCGGGCAGTTGTGGTAATGCAGGCATGATTTGGTTACCGTGAGAAAGACAGTAGGCTGTATAGTTATCTCCCAGATCTGGTGTGATCCTAAAACTATACAAACTACTACCTCATCCCACAGCACCCTTCTCTGGTGTCACTGTCCACAACAGTATTTTCAGTTAACCATACATGAATAACAGTCTTATTGAACAAGGGTTCTAGCAGGCAGCCATCCCAATGCAACATTATTCCAGTACAGTGGCTCTCATCCGTGAACCAATTTGCCAGCAAACAAACGTGCTCAAAAGAGACACCACACACAATCTGACCTGCTGAAAGCTGCAGAATTAAAACAAATACAGACATTGGATCTTTAAAGGGAAACGGAATGAAGCAATGCATATGGTATACAGCAACCCAGGTAAGTTGTTATGAGAACAAACAACAAACACCGTTTTTCCTAATTGCATCCTACGCACGATGGTCACTGGACTCTGCCAACTGGTCACCTACGAAAGGACAGTGTGCACCTTAAGCACCATAGCAGTACCGTAATAATTGAAATATGCTGCAGGTACGGTGTACCGTAGCAAATTGACTAGAATACATAGCAAAACACAGAACTGCAAGGCTGGTTTGTATAAAATGTAAATATACAACGTTTAGCAGTTATTAGGAGTCATTAGAGATTACGTTGAGTTGATCTGTCATTCACTTTCATATACAGTTCAGTTATTCCGTAAACAAGCTACTAGTCTTGGCCATTAGTAAGCCAGCAAAAAGTAGCTAGCAAGCAGTGTTAGCTGACAGCTACGGTAGGTGAAATTGGCGGTTGTCGACCTAGCGCACATTAAGATACTATTTTAATAACCCGATAGCTGTGCCATAGGATTCCGTTATCATAGTCGTGTCTGATAGTCACTAATATCACCCATTTTGTTGGTGCTAAAAAGCTGAATCGGTGGTGTTTTCAATATCTCTTCGCCACTCCAGGTGGTTTCCCATATCATTCTCGCCATGATCTTTTCCTGCTGGAACGGGTGTGTGGCCGCTGACGCGCAAACATCTCGAGATTACAAGGCTGGGTGCGTGGAACGAGATTTAATTTACATCTACCCTACCATCGCACTACCATCACTATCTGACAAATTGATTTGCCAAATCGCACAAAAAAATGTGTTTCCTGAATGTTTTCCCCCTCTACCAGTTCTTACAAAGCTGAATTTAGCACCATTCCTCTTTCCCAATGATAAAAAACAGAGCAGACAAGAAAATCATTTTTTTTTACTAAAAGAATAAATTTTATTTCAGCACTGTAAGTCATTTCCCAACCAGTACAAACATGACTGCCATCTCTGTCTCATTCTGAGCCATTCCTCCCCTCCCTCTGTGAGATCAGACCACCAACAGCCAGACAAATAAAAAAGCTTCCTTCTCCTTATCTTTCCAAACAGTCTGGTGCTTCCATAATGCTAACAATGACAAATTATACCGACCATAATCATAACAACAATAATGATGATGATAATAATTCTAGAATATGATTTTTTTATAACCCTTTTCGCTGCACAGGTAGTTTTGGGTGGCCCTGGTTAATGAAATACATGCATCGGTACACATGTTGAAGGCATGAGGACCAATATTACATTACAACAAATGTACATCCAGGCAGAGGGAGTTAGACTGGAACTTCGGGGTGTTGAGGGCTGGGCTGGGGCAGTGTAGAGAGAGACAGACAGTAGAAAGCCTAATTTGAGGGGACAAGTGAGAATGCTGCCAAAATAAAAACTATCTCAACATCAGTGACAATTTCATTCCATTTATCGTATGACTTCCATTCCATTATATTTGATTCTGTAAACATTGTCACGCTCTCCTGTAGTAAGGTGAGAACAGTGCCTTTTTAACCACTAACACAGCAATCAGTTTATTGGCAAAGAGGGTGAATTTGGCCCCCAAAACATTTCCGAGATGGGCTTTACTATCTCATAAAAAAAAACAAAAAAAAAAACATCATAGGCAAAATATAATTCCTTAGATATTTAAACTCAATGCAAAATAGCAGTGTTGGAGGAAACTGTCAAAACAAAAACATGGGATAATAGTAAAGCTCTGCTTTGGATAAGTGTTAAAAATCTGCCTATAGTTTAATTGCAAGACCACCTTTCGTATGGAAGGACAGTCAGAAGATACAGTTTTGGGGAGACATTTCAGCCTCTATTGTTTACCACCATCACAATATCAGTGTCAGTCTGCACTGAGTCTGGGCAGTAAAGCCACATGTATGGAGAAGGGTAGACAACCACAATTCTAAAGGAATGCTTTGAAAACAGGCCAATTACAGCACAATTTAAAGTAGGTTTGTCAGTTGTCATTCCTTTGTACTTGTTAGTGTTAAGATCTGATTGCAGCTTGTGCAGTGGTTCACATGGCCATTCAAAGAGGTTGCTAACAAGACAGCATGAGTGTGAAATGCAAGTGTATTCACCACCAACACTAATCACAAACACTTTTACAACTGGCCATACTTTTGGGCCACGTGAATCAACCTGGCAATACACATCTCCTTACCCACAGGCTCACTGTCCAAGCGCGCCATTATCCTCCCTGTCTGTCTCCACGACAACCAGTGTCAAATAAACATATACTGTTACCTCACGTACTTGTCAGATAATCAAACGTGCTGTAATGTTTAATATATACTGTATATATATATTTATATATATTTTTCATATGAGAAAAAATATGAACTGGGGGGCACAGTCGGGAATATTTGGGCATAGGAGGGTGCTATGTATACTTTGGTCTTGTTTTTAATGCAAGATGTTTTGCTGCTTTGTGCAAGGGCGCATAGCTCAGCTTCGTTTGATTAAGGAACAGGCCGCTAAATTGTCATCAGGGATAATACGAGAATAAAACATAGTGCAGACGACGGCTTTCGATCTAAATGGGCAATACTTACTTACGTACTTACATAATAATGGTGAAGTGTTCTAAAGATGCCATATAAAATACAGGTAAGGAAAATTGCAATCATTACAATTCAAATCTCTAGGTTGGCTAAGCGTATTTCAGTACTAACTGAAGCAATGGTAGAAGGATTAGATTCAAAGATGTAATAACATTAAAAATAGTAAGAAAACACATTTGCACAATTGAATAAAAGGTGATTTTCCTTTTTTCCAGACTCTGGCTAGATACATACAGAAACTGATTATCAACGTTAATATAACCTTTACTGTTAGTTGGGTTGGTTAATGGGCGGGGCAGCCCAAAGAGAAAACGGCCAATAGAAATGGTCCTAGGGCTAAAGGCGTGGCAAAGGGGGGATGATTAGAAGCGTGAAACGGAGAACGTAAACAGCAGGGGTTGATAGGGGAGGTTACCTGTGTGTAAATCTGAATGTAGGTGTGTTCAATATTTCCCTGAATCAGTAAGCATGGATTAAACTGACCAGTCTGACACAGTGTGTGTGTGTGTGTGTGTACGCGCGCACACGCACATTGAGTGTTGAATGTGTGCAAGCTATGAGGGAGAGGAACTAAGGAAAGGATTGCAGGTAAAGAAAAGGTACAAAAGAATAGGGTAGATTGGAGAATGATAGAGGGAAGGAAATGTGGAACAGCAGGTTAGGATAATAAGCATTAAAATCGCTGATCAAATATCTAAAATAAAATACAACTAATAAAACAGACTAGGACAAAAGAGGGACACTACATCATGTATCGTGTTGATTTTTTTGAATTTTTTTATCCATACTAGCTAGCATGTAACTTAGGGTATAACATCTATATAGGTATGTGTATGAGGGTGTTTTCCTTGTTTTGTGCAAGTGTGTCTACCTGACACATCTAATGTGTGGTCTTACCTGTCCATGCAAGCTTTGATGTTGCTTGATAATCAGTAGGGTGTGTTACCAAATAAAACGATGGACCAACAGCCACTCCACTGGGAACGGCACAAAATGTCTTATCATAAATTACTTTAGCACGAGCAAAAGAGTGATGGGTAAAAAAAAAAAAAAGAAAAGGAAATTTAAAATGCAACTGTGTGTATGCATGTATGTATATGTGCGCATGTGTGTGTTTAAATTCTGTTATCTGGCGAGCGATTCAAGAGAGGGCATCGTCAACCAGATCACTCTGGCTCGCCGCAGATAAATCCATCTCCTAAAATGTACTGTTGCGATACACGTTTTTGTACTAATGTCAAAAGTTGAAAGCAGTTCAGTATATGACTCCTAGTATATCTAGACGTAGTATTTCTGGTCAGTGGTGCTGTATTCTCTAGCCTAGGCATGTTGTCTGTATATCAAGTCCTGTGTAGTCGGTCACTGTTGCCTACTCTTACTTAACTAAATACACCTACAACAGTATTGTATGCTTAATCCCTACCAATAACAGCTAAGAATTCCAAACCTTTTTATTTAAATTTGTGTTGGTGTACGAGACCAGTGAGGCCCAACGCTGTGCATTTGCCCCTGGGTCAGCTGACAACGCTTGGCTGTAATGGTTGAGTTCGTAACGGAGGGAGACGCCTGACAAGACTACATTAACACCTACACCTAGTCAGGGTTTTTATTTTTTGCCTTCAAAATGCCATTGTCCTAAGTTGGTTTCCCAATGTCAATTTTCGTGGCACACAAGATAGAGCAGAAAGTCATAAACTTTGTAAGAAAATAAGGTGCTTCCTGTTGACTCGCCTTTCTTTATAATGTCAACTGTTCTCAGATATTGGTTTGCTAGAAAGAATGGTTATGGCCAGAATTTCTCAGCAAGTATCTAGCCATCTACTGCTTTTAAAAATGCAACTGTGCTACAACCGACTAAGTAAATACTTATACTTTCTTTGCCAGATGATACCTACTTTGGGGACACGTCTCATTTTCTACAAACATAAATGCTCTAAATAAAATATTTCTGAATCATAGACCTATCAGATTGTGAGTGGAACACTAATGGCCACCATGTGGTCAGACCTCCCAGGTCATACAACAAGTGTGCCAACCTCTAAAGCAGTATAGGAGGAGGGATTTGAGTGTTTCCCGTTGGATTAAAGTGACACACCGGAGCTCTGATCGGCACAGGCTCTTGGTGTAGGGCCATCACCGTGACAACGGTGAGTCAATCTCCACCATAAGGTGGGCAGAGGGGGGCGAGGCCTTTACGCATTGCAACCATGCCCCTGTCTTTTCATTGGTAAGCTTACTGGACTGGCCTTGTTCAAATAAACTTTGGGATTGCTTGCCCAAAACTTTATTAACAACAGCTCTTTACAATGAAGAATGGGGAGTCATTGGAGATTCACTGCAATTGAGGATCCCCACTGTCAAGTGTAACTGTATATTCATGTCTGAATGTGTGACAAACTAAGGGGAACACTGCAGTCCAGCAGTCACCCTAAACCACACCATTCGTGTCTATGTTTTCACTGAGCAGTGTTCTTTTTGGCCTTTAATCCAAAAATTGCCACAGTTTAACTTCTGTTTTTCATCTGGTAGAGGACTGTCCAGTGTGGTTGTTCTTTAGAAAACAAAGTGCTGCTTCTTCTGAAACCACTCTGTTCACATTCTGACGTCTCTCAAATAGATTTCTGCCTCAAGATGTAGTTGTACAAGTTTCAATGATTTAGTTAGGTGCAGGGGAAACCCTGAAATTACTGTAAAGTCCACTGTATAAGGGGCTTCCTTCCAATTAATTACAATAAAAAACAACATTAAGTGCTCCATGTTGTAATATACAATCAAAGCATTTGGATGTAGGGGCAAGGGGTGGGGAAGATATAATGCACTTTTTTTATGCGGGGAAGGGTACGACCTTGCATAATTTAGGGCTTAAGGTGCATAAATTCATTGAGTCTTCGCACAGCTAAGCGCTAGGCTATGCTACATAGGTCAAGGTAAAGTTAGCGCGCTATAATAATGGTTGTGCAGAAGTGCTTCAGTAATAGATGGCCAATCATTCTATACAGGGATTGTAGCTTGTGTTTAGCAGTGCTGCTTACATTGGTAGGGTATCACGTGAAGTCGTGGGGTACACGGGACCCAACTCAAAAATAAAGCACATCAGTTTGTTCTGTTAAAATAATCATTCTCCGACCACATATCCAGAGTGAGACTCTGAACATCTGAATGTCTAAACTCAAGTCAGTCACACCTACATGAGGTGGTTATGGCAACAAATTACTGGACAGGGCAAATCATAACAAAATCATGCCTTTGCAGGTAAATTACCTGCTTTGGGGCGGGTCAAGTGCAATACATTTTAAGATAAAACCCATAGGCAAAAATGATCTACCTTAAATAATTTTGTGTTGATTCACCCTATAACACTTAACAGCCCATCATAGCGACCAAGCCTGTGGTCAACTCTTCTGTAACCATACAAACCACATCCAATCTGTCACCTTAACTGCAAGCTTAGAACATCTGTATGTGCAGAGTCAAACTATGGTACTACAAAACAAAAAAGTATATATATATATATTTAAAAAGAAAAACTAAAACTGTGCTGCCCCCTGCTAAAGAGGGGTTCCTTTATGTTGTGAGCTGTGTCTGGGGTGGGGGGGGTGGGGGGAGGTCAAGAGCTTCATGCTCATTTGTGTCAAAGGAAAGGAAGAGATTGTGTTTTTTTTGTTTTTTCCCAGGGAGCGCTTACAGACTCATGGTGAAGAACTTCATAAAACAACATAAAACCACATGAGAAACTAAAAGGGGACAGCCAACTGATCTGACCTCTCACATGGAGCGACAGAGAAGGAGGGAGGGGCTTGAAGCGGAAACCTCCGCCCTTCACTCCCTGGTCCGTGTGATTAAGTCAGCCGCTAGCATGCTGGGCTACAAAACAAGGGGAAGGCAGTCGAACACAGATCACTCTCTTGGAGCGGTGCACCCTGGGAAGGATGCAGTCACTCTTCCTTCTGTAGCGCACCGTCTGACGGGCAGTTGTCAAGGCAACAGGGGACCTCCACTTCCACCCCCTCTGATTGGTTGTCTCTGCTGGCTAAGGCACATGGGATTGGCTGGGCCAGGGGGGCCAGGTCCAAGGGCTGGCCAATGGCGGAGGCTGCTGTGCTGCCATTCAGCTGTTGAGTGTCAACCTCTGTGGTAGAGCCCGCCTCCTCTGAGGGCTTTGGGGGACTGCTGGATGGGGGGGGGGACGTCTGAAGGGGGGAGTAAAAGTAAATGGCGTAGGGGGCCGGGGTCAGTTGGAAGAAAACAACAGCACAGCTGGTTCATTTCTCATGAAGCTACGAACCATTACCTGTGTTCTGCTGCCAGTGGGCTTCTTACCCCCCCTTAGTTTAGAGGGAATCTCCTTACCCCTCCTGTGAAGTGGGGAGGGGGTGAGAGAACCAGGTTAGAACATCACTCACTGTGTCACATTGTCTCACATCTGTTGGACTGGACACCTTTACATTCAACCATGCAGGAATTAGGAATTAAACGAACATTATATACACACTTTATTCATGATAACAAAGGGATTCAAAGTAGGGATGTGCACTTTGGTCATTTTGACTGCTCGAGTACCCGACAGAGTAGATGAAGTAGATGACGTGGTACCTTTTCCAGACTACTTTGTCGACGCCGTTATTACAGACCATTATGGATATGCTACACATAGGCTGCTATACGCAGGGACAGTAAGAAAAGACTGGGTGAGTAGGGAGGATGGGTTCAATGTGCATACAAATATAAGTAGTAATGCATAACTACTTATATTTTAAAGACAGTAAATTATTTCTAACTGTATCTAGTCATATAAAAAATTGTATTCAAGAAAAGTTTATAGAGATGCATAGCATGCACATTCTGATGATGTCATCGTCCATCCCGATGTTTCACTGTAGACATCGCCAGATGCCAATTTGGTAGACATTGCCCAACCCTAGTTCACGTGACCAGTTACTGCACTTCTTAACCCAGACTGTAGATAGCTCAGACTTTCATAGCTATACTACGAAAATCGGAATCGGACAGAACTGGAACCAGTCGGCCTGGCTTAAAAGAAAACCCCCACAGTAATAAAAATGCATTCTGTTCAACCCTAGTAAAAAGTAGTCTCAACCCAGGTTTCAAGGCAACCAAAGATAAAATACTATGTATTCACTACAATACTAATTATGTTAAAAGGTATAGTCAGCTATTGCCAGCTAATTGTAAACTAAAACACTTTTTTTGTCAAATAATTCCTCGCATTTAACTAGCTTACTGTTCTCTGTGCGTCATAAAAACAATGAATCCCTTCCGATACTTCTACACAGCCCTGGCTCCGTAAATAGGAACATGAACAAAGTGGCGAACACCGCTCAAATCAACAAAGCCGTAGTACTACGCTTCGCTTCACAATGTGTTTCAATGTGCGAAGGTCCGCTGAGGGAAATAGTTTTGATTTGAGCTTGAAGTTAGCAAGCGTTATTGAGAATGACTAACCCTGCATTCAAGTGTTACAAATGTATTCACAACATACATAAAATGCAATATTACAGGTATTAAAACACCACCCCATCTCTGAGACAATGAGAAATCTTACTTACCCTTTGCCTGCACCAACTGACACCACCTGCATGTTGAACCCTCCTCTCCCACGGATTGGTTTGTTCCCAGCCCACTGGCCAACGACCATGCCAGCTATCTCCAATTTACCTCCCTGTGGGGGGATCGACTGAAGACCTGGAGATGGCAGGCAGAGAAATGCAGTCTGAAGCTGACAGAGATATCAATGATGATGATTAAAAACTATGGGTGTCCCAATCCAATAAAGATCAGAATCAGGGCAGATCATAATGCCAACCACGGCCCGATACAGAGCCAGATCCATTTCCGGGTTTGTTTATTTAAGGTACTTGTATAGGTTGTAACATTCTGAAAGTACAAACTATTGAGATGTCAGCC
The DNA here is from genome assembly GCA_027564755.1 of Amblyopsis hoosieri. Classification (NCBI taxonomy): domain Eukaryota; kingdom Metazoa; phylum Chordata; class Actinopteri; order Percopsiformes; family Amblyopsidae; genus Amblyopsis; species Amblyopsis hoosieri. Next base: position 4,533,305 of record JAODUE010000022.1, on the reverse strand, counting down.
ATGTGGTAATTCGTTAAATTGGAAACTAAAAGCAGCCTCAAACAGTGTAGAATACCAAGAGCCCTTGTGTCATAGTTTCCTTCTGACACAAGTAAGACCCAAAGATTTAACAGCATTGTCCTACCCTCCCAACCCTATAGTATTTCAGAAATGGACTGACTCGTTTCAACACACGACACACCCTATTTACGTGCAGTGTTACAACCTGTTTCTCATATTGCTCATCAGCATCATGCACTAATTCATATTCTAATTTGCTCACACTAAATATAAAAGAATACAAAGGAAAGAGTTACTTTTGTTTAAGTTAAGAAAGTTGAACTCAGGGCATGACAAAAGGATGTAGATGCAGTATGTTACAGTTATAGGCCTACTAAATAAAATATTTATTAACATGGATCATAATCGGCAAGTGTGTCGGAGAGTGAATGGTTTGGATTTGAAATCCCAAAAAAGTTGATTGGGTTTAGATCCAGAAAAATATATCCTAAATATCCTAACCAGGGGTCTCATTTATAAAATAGTGTATAGAATTCACAAGAAAATGATGGGTACACATTCACAACGTACGCCGATTTTCCTTCATAAATCACAACCTACTCGAAATCTAGCACAAGTGCCTTGTCCCACCCAATTAACTCACACAATTGCCTATAAATGGTCACTGAATAAATAGTAATTCAAGTCTGATGGCAAAACTTAATAGAAACCCCACAAAAGTAAATTCACCCAATCACTAGAGATTCGTGGTTAGTGGAGAATTCATTATGAACAAACTATGTCAAGTTTGAGACTGATCTAATATGACAATTCTCTTCTATCCAACACCAACAAAAGGCACAAAGACATATGTAGCAAAGATAGTCCAAGGTAGCGTATGTCTGACAATTAGGCCTATATATCACACCTGCTCTGTCATTTCTAATAATATATAGCCTATATAAAAATGTACATTTTAGAGGTCTGTCGACATCACTGCTGTATGTGAGAGGTTATATTTAGATTTATTTTTCTATATGTTATTAATTTCAAAAGCTCTTAAGTTTCTTCCTTCTGACATTGGATTCGCAATTTCCAATTTTAGCCAATTTGTGCGCATACGCATGGTTCAAAGTGTGCGTGGAGGACCGCACAGTCGCATGTTTCCAGCCCAGTTTACATGTTATTTTTTGCACCGGTGCCACACATTTAACCTGACATGCCAGATATTTGTGTCTGTGTCTGACACATCCATTTGGGCAGCCATCAATTGAAACGGTTTTAAAAGGGCAGGTGCTCTAAAAAAAAAAAAATACTTGGCAGGTAAAGATGAACCTGTGAACCAGCAAAGCCTGTTGATAAATCCGCTCTTACAGTAGAAACGTTGTGAGAAGAGTGGAAACATATTTCCCATTGAGAAAAGCTTTTACTCTTCTAATAAATACTACCGTATTGGTACGAATATAAGACGACCCCCCCCACCCTTTTCAAGAATAATTTTTGGATAGACTGGACTTTTTGAAGACCAAATGTTGCTTGAATAAAGAAAATAATTTATTTATAAAAAAAATTATTTTGAAAATACCTTGGTAGGCTGTACCGTTAAATATATTTTAAATCCTGTTCCAATTTATTTTAAATTAAATTTAAATTAAATATATTTCCATTAAATTTGACTTGTGTATTTAATGCTATAAACAGTTAAATAATCAGTTTATTGGTACAATATTTTAAATACCAAATATAATATCCATAACCATGTAGCCTATCGAAAGTCCAATAACTGTAACATAGGCTATAATATAAAACGTTGAACTAACGTTGACCTTAAAAAATATCTTGAAATACATCTGACATAATTTTCTGGACTAAGTTTGCCAAGCTCTTTTGGAGCACAACAGCATGTGTTCCTACATGTTCCTACATGTGGCTGTGTTCCTACATGTAGCTGTGTTCCTACATGTTCCTACATGTAGCTGTGTTCCTACATGTTCCTACATGTTCCTACAGGTGGCTGTGTTCCTACATGTTCCTACATGTGGCTGTGTTCCTACATGTAGCTGTGTTCCTACATGTTCCTACAGGTGGCTGTGTTCCTACATGTTCCTACATGTGGCTGTGTTCCTACATGTAGCTGTGTTCCTACATGTTCCTACAGGTGGCTGTGTTCCTACATGTTCCTACATGTGGCTGTGTTCCTACATGTAGCTGTGT
>JAODUE010000022.1:4474981-4497679 GCA_027564755.1 Amblyopsis hoosieri | reverse complement strand
TCTTCAGGTAGCCGTTGCAGCGTCAATTCACTTTCAATCGTTGATCCGTGTTGTTTGTTGGTACCGGTGGTAGCTAGTAGCTAGCGGCTATCGCCGATCGGCCGGATTATTCAATTATACGTTTTTTACTTATTTTACTTTAATTCACTTTAAGGTTACAGTGAATCGTGTGTTGAGTACGTAGAGTCCGTTCAAAGATGTACCGTACTATTCTCTCTGATCCGTTTCCCTGTGCGTCTCTCAAATTGCAGTAGTTCAGTCGTAGAACGGTAGAAGCACTTCCTTGCCTTACTGTGCTGTGACGCCCAAAGTGAAGCAAGGATGTTTATTTGTGTTGTCAAAATTAGTTTCTTCCTACATGTTGCATGTAATGTACAGATGTTCAGTCTAACCTGAATAGCGAATTATCTTGCAATTAGCTTGCAATAGCTGCTGACTATACCTTTTTTAATGTTGTTCGTTATGGTAATGGTTTGTTAATGGCAGGGTTAGTCATTCTCGAACGCTTGCTAACATCGAGCTCAAATCAAAACCCATATCAGAAGAACCCAAAACCCTTCCGCAGCGCCGCCCCACACATTGAAACACATTGCGAAGCCAAGCGCCATTGTTGTGAGTGACGTTCCTATTTACGGAGCCAGGGCTGTGTAGAAGTACCGGATAATTATTTCAGTGCGCACAGAGAACGGCAAGCTAGCGAAATGCGGTGAGATATTTGGTGAATTTAACAAAAAGTGCCTTAGCTTACAATAGCTGACCATACCATTTTTTTTTTTTTTTTTTTTAATGTGTGAGGTTTGTCTGCCCCGCTGTCATATTAGCGCAGTAACACAACGCAGCATAACGTCGACTGTCTTTGGTTGCAGCGGCCCCACATAGAGAGGTGTACTTCATGGGCCTGATCGACGTCCTCACTCAATACGACACTAAGAAGAAAGCTGCTCACGCTGCAAAGACTGTCAAACACGGGGTGAGTAACAGTTGAGCGAGCGGAAGGAAGGAAGGAAGGAAGCGTTTGCTGTCGGAGGCTAAATACGTCCAGTCTTTCGACACTTGGTCTCAGCCTCTACCCTGTGCTGTGTCATCTAGGCTGGTGCCGAGATCTCCACGGTCCACCCCGAGCAGTATGCCAAGCGATTCCGCGAGTTCATCCAGAACATCTTCGCATAGCGCCGCCGCACTACCAAGACCATCGCCTGCTGATGTGGCCACGCCTGCTTGGAGCTCCTGTCAGAGGAGCTACTCTGCTTTGGCTTTCTCCTCAGTTTGTTTTTGTTCAGCCACATTCTATTGTGCTATCAACCAAAAACAATGTATGCATTATCATGCCTTTTTTTTTTTTTTTTGTGAGCTGCCACTACACTACTTCCATTGTTGTGGTTTATCATTTTACTGATGCATACATACTGTGTATTTATTTTTAAGATATAGGATTGAGAAAAAGCACTCTGACTGAATTTGTAAGGGTACTGGTGTATTGGCTCTGAATTGTCTAATGTTTAATGACTATTTTTGTAGTGAATTCAGCCACTTTGTTGTGGGCTGACTGATGAGCACAATGCTTAAATATATAAATTTCTTTTTTATCGCATCCTTGTCCAGATACCAGGGTTTCAGAAATGACCTTCATTTTGTATGCGTAGGTAGGCAGGCAGTGTTCAGTGCTGGCTGGAGTGCCAAAATGTGTTTGATCAGCGCTTTGTTCTGTATAGAATAAGAGGAACGTATGCCCTTTTTATACCTGTTGTCCTTTAAAGACAGTTTGATTGACTCTATTGTACCACACAGGAATTTGAATTTTTTTCATTTATACTGTAGGTATAGTACAGCAAATCTCATTCAGGGCAAGTCACTTGTTAGATTTATTTGACCAGAGAGTGTATTAAATCTGGGCCAGTGAACATTTGTTATCCCTACAAATATGAGCTACCACATTCTGTTAGAATAATGCATATTAGTAAGTTAGACTAGCTATGTAATTATATGTGAAGTGACTCTAAGACCATGTCGATTTAAGATATGTCTTTCCTTTATCATGAAAGACAATATATTTGTAAACTGATTTCAAAGCACTTCATACTTATGGGCTAAGATCTGTTTTGTAGACACTAGGTTTGTACTTGACTCACAACTGGGATGAGGTTTAGAAAAGTCAGCTGAACTAGGGGAGTAGACCTATTGTTACTGTTGTATTTATAATCGAGAAAGCTATATAGTGACGACCTGGGTAATATGGTGTTTTAATTTGAAGACTTAACACTACATTTTAGCAGCTTTATGCCTTGACAAAAGACTTCTAAGATAGCATTACACTGAAAAGGCAGTGACGAGTACTCTGTTTGCCTTTATGTACATGATTGCACATGTTGTATTTTTGCAAATCAGCTTTTGGACCAAAATATATTTTAACAAAGAAAATTGTCTTGTGTTTGAGTAAAAATGAAAACGGGAACAAAAAATCACCAAACTAGCATTTCTTGACAGAGTATTGCAACAGTAGCTGTAGTATATTATGTGGAAATTAGTGTTTAATATATTGTGATATGTCAAACGGAAGTGAGTGTGCTTTAGTGTCTAAGCGATATTAAGCAGAGCTGGTTCACTGGTAGCTAAATAGCAGTGGGCTAAGTTGCGGTCGATCCCATTGTAGTTTAACTCCATGTTGATAACAGCTGAGTTGGGGTCGGGACACGGGTTTGTTTTAGCCTTTCCCAGAAGTTGTAATTCTGCTGACTTTCTCTTTCCTGCAGCTATGAGACGCGAGATAATTGACTGCTTCTAAACAATAGGAATGGAGCAGGATGGACGTTGGCTGTGTGTGTGCGTGTGTGGTGGGGGTTGATCTCCATGGGATACAAAATGCTGACACTCTGCAGAAAGGCATTTGGAACATTACGTCCAGAGTCCTGTGATGTGCACTTTAGCGCAACTCTCTGCCAACACAAATTTTCACGCAGCCTATCGAAATCGCGTTGACCCACGTCAAGACATTGGGGGACATGCAAGGAACTCACCCGGACTAGTTTCCTAGAAAGCACCGTAGAAGGGAAATAAGGGGACATGCGATGCAACTTGTCAACACAATAACATTGAAAGAAAATTCCTGATTGTTTAGTGGGCCTTTCATGTCTCGATTCACATCATCGTCTGCACGCTGTTAAAACGTTTTAAAGTGGTAATTGACATTTAACTGGGGATGTGTGGCTTACAGGGCCTACTTCCTCAGTGAAGTTGATGTGCCACAGGCATCCTGCCTCCTCTATCTCTAATTTATACGGAGAGGGGGGCTTCCTGGGGTTGTCCTATGTTATGCAGTGGTTGTTACAGGCAAGAGAAAAATGAGAGAAAATGAGCAAATTAATTTGTTTTCGCCACACAACGCTCGCAACGCTTGACCCCAATGTATTGAGGATGTCCTGTTGAATCTGGTGCGTGTCAGTGGGTGTGTGTATGTAAATTGCAAACTGGTGTGAAGAAACATAAGGTTGATTGATGAGGAACCTCTAAAGGGTAGAGCTGGTCGTGTCGTTTGTGTGTGTGTGTGTGCGTGCGTGCGTGCGTGCGTGTGTGTGTGTGTGTGTGTACAGGCTACAGACTACAGACTACAGACGGAGTGTTCTCACAGAGGGAACCTCCTTCCTCTTCAGCTATCGCCCCGAACACATCACCTTCCAAGGTAATGCAGCACAGGTTTTTGTCTAGTCTTCTGCATGATACCGTACAGTAGGTTTTTAATTGTTTGTGTGTGTTCCTTATTTATTTTGTAATGTTTCAGTTGTAATGTTAATTATCTTAAGTAATGGTTCATGTATGACGTTTAGCATTTTAAAATGTGTGTTTTTTTACAAAGCAAGACTAAATGAATGAGATTAAAAAATGAATAACTGATTATAAATGACAGGAGATAATATTGTGGCTGGTTTAGTTTGTTTGAAATAGGTTGTGACGTGGAATGAACCAAACTTAAAAAGTAATAACTGCCCTTAAAACCTCAAAGAGAAATATTGCTCGGCACGGCTCGGCTCAGCTTGTCTTCTCCCCCTACCTCCGCTGCTTTTGTTGTGCAACATGTGAAATCATAATCCGATTATCCCCGCAGTAAACCTCTGAAGCGGTTTCCTTCTGCTTCTCCCTCTCCAAGACCACGGCTATGGACGAGCACCACAACCACTCCATGAACAACGGCACGCCGTGGTTCTTGCAGTGTTCCATCGAGCTCAACACAGACTACCGGCGCATCGCCCTGTTCCTCCTGTACCTCTTCATCTTCATGGTGGGTCTGGCGGAGAACATCCTGGTCGTGTGGGTGAACTGGCGGCGCCGCCACTCGGCCAACGGCGTCCTCTTCTGCGTCATCAACGTGAGCCTGTCGGACCTGATGGTCATCGTGATCCTGCCCTTCTTCATGCTGGAGGTGACCATGGGGGAGGTGTGGATCTGGGGCCGCTTCCTGTGCAAGGTCACCAACCTGATCTACGTGGTCAACTTCTACAGCAGCTCCTTCTTCCTGGCCTTCATGACCCTGGAGCGCTACCTGGCGCTGGCCCGGCCGTGGGCGCCCGCCTGCTTCCCCGTCGGGGCGCGCCGCCGCTGGCTGCTCTGCGGCGGCCTGTGGCTCCTCTCCCTCTTCCTGGGCCTGATGGAGAACGTGCACGTGGACCTGCTGGAGTGGGACGAGCCGGGCTGCTACATGCTGCCTGAGCACAGCTACACCGAGTGGTTCGTGTCGGTCACCCTGCTCTGCCTCGTCTTCCAGTTCCTGGGCCCCGCCGCCGTCATCGTCACCTGCAATGTGCTCATCGCGCGGGCCGTGCGCGCCGCCCCGCCCGAGGTGCAGGGCCGCCGGGACGCGTGGCTTGTCCACGTGTACTCCCTGGTGTTTGTGGTGTGCTGGCTGCCCTACCACCTGGTGATGCTCCTCATGATTATAGACGACCTGAACCCCTCTGTGTTCAGCTGCAACACGATGGAGGCGCTCTACTTCTCCTACAGCCTGGTGCAGTGCCTGTCGCTGTTCCACTGCGTGGCCAACCCCGTCCTCTACAACTTCCTCAGCAAGAGCTTTCGCGACAACCTCGTCAACACCGTGGTGAACTACATGCCCCGGGTGAGCACGGTGGACGCGGGAGCCCAGCAGGGGGCAGGGGCGCTGCCCAAAAGCACCAACGGAGGAGGAGGGACTGAGCAGGGGGGGAAGAAGAATCAACGCAGGCCTAGTCACTCCAGCACCAGCCAGTCAGACGTGGACTCCTAGGGAAACAACGCATGCTTGTGTTGTGTGATAGGTCAGCAGTGACACGCAGTGGGAATGGCACCACCTGCCAAGTGACGGACGACGCCAGAGGCCAATGTTACCTTCACGAGTATCAGCCAGAGGAATAGATCATACCATGTATCATCACTCTGGTAGTTGCAAGTAATCACTATTAGAACGACGGGCTCACTACTTCTCCCATTTAGTTTTGTTTTTATCAGCATGTCACAGATTTAAACAGATTATGACCAGACGTTTTTGTGAAAAGAATTCTCCCACCCAAACCCCCCCACAAAGCAAAAGTGAAGTGAAGGAATGCATGAAAACAAAGTTACTGCCAAATCAGACTACTGTGGATCCTAGTAGATATTTAGATTTAGTTTTTCTTCCTTCCAAAATGTACAAATGTGGAAACGTACAATGTGTCTGTTATATGTAATCTTTAAACAGGTAAGCGTGAGTTTAAAATACTTATTTATCCATTTCTGAGTAGACTGTGCTGTAAAACGGTCATCTATATTATGCAATAAAACTCCATCAAACATTGTTGGTATCCATTTACACTGGGAAACACATCCTTTTATAAAGACGGTAGCATGAATGAATAATATGAACTATGTCTAAAGCTTGTGTACGCTATATTACTTGCTGTAGTTAAAGGTGTAGTCAGTGATTGTAAGCTAATACTTTTTTTTGTCAAATTCAGAGAATATCTCCTGAAATAATCTGGTGTTTCTACGCATCCCTGGCTCTGTAAATAGGAACACAGCGTGATGCAGGCCACATTGAAGAGAGGTGTGTTTGTTATCATTGCATTCAAATATCAACAATCTCGCTCCAGAATGAGACTTCACCTAGATATATCATTTTATACAATATATAAAAAATAAAAAAACACCTTTCCCTTCAATGCCATAGTGTCTCCCTCAGAAGCGCCGCCCCACAAAAAGGCTAGAATAGTGTGGGGAGGTCAGCAACACTTTGTGTTCCCACCCAGGGCTGTGTAGAAACCAGAATTTCTTATTCAGCACTCCTAAATATTTGAATTTAACACAAACTGTATTAGCTTACAATCCCCTATTCCACCTTAAATGTACTGGCTTTTTCCGTTAGATATGGCTGATATTAAGCATTTTGGGGCCTCTGAATACCCCAGGAAACCCTTTTGACCCGATGAGACAAGGGGGACAGAGGAAAAGGGGTTATGCTTCAGCCCACAATACCAGGAAGAGCCCTGGAAGCTAAGAGACATTTGCTTTTGCAAAGTCATCACTGAAATTGTGATGATTATTGTTTTTCTTGGACAATAAAGAAAACAATTGCATGAGAGATTAGGATAAGAAACACATTTTCAACCGTTTTTTCTTCTATCAGTAACAAACATGGATTTTAAACAAAGTCAATATGGTCTTGAAAAATTAATATTTTAAAAATGCATAAATAGTAGTCATCAGACATAGCTACAAGGTAAGACATACAGTATCACAGAGGTGAATTTGTAGTTGGACACAGTACCGTGGTTTTAGAGCACAATATTGATATTTGGGGGTTAAATTGTTCATAGTATGCTCTTAAAGCATTACAAGGCATCTTCCTACAAATCTTTATCACTATAAAATGGAATGCTATAGGGAACATATATATATATATAAACAAAACTGATAAGGCCTCAATATGCTTCATTTATCCAACTCTAGCTGTGTAAAATCTGATACCATTAAAATATACAAAACACATATATAGATATATCAACAGTCTGGCTATGCAACGTGACACTCCGTGTTGACTGCAAATATAACTAAATAACTATCTAATATGCTACAATGAGGTGCTACTTTCATTAGAGAGTAATGATCAATTGCTTTAAAAAAAAATGTTGAAACGCAAGTTAACAACTTGCATGCTTGTAAATGCACACTGCATGACATCAATAGTCCAAATACCCCTCACTCAGTATTTTACTGCCACCTAGTGGCTTCTCTCTGCCAGTTCAGAGAGATTGAGTTTACAAGTTACAGTTAATGGTTTTCTGTGCTATCTACTGATGTAATCTATTGATATATTCAACAAATCATGTATACGTTTTCCCAATGGTGTTTATAAATACTTTTTAAAAATGTTATCTTAAATATTGTTTGGTTGTGTAACTGCATTTAAGCAGCAAAAAGTAGTAGTTCTAATAGCAACCAGCTATGAAATACATTATTACATACATTATGTGTGTGTGCACTCGCAATGGTGGAGAGCCCCTGCCTTAATGCTTTTCACTATGACTGGCTTCAATACGTTGTCCCCCAGGCTGGCTCACTCTAGAACAGACACATCTATGACCCCGCCCCCCTCAGACGTCCATGGCGGTCAGGGGCTCCTTGGAGTGGTCGTTGTACATGAAGGTCTGCTCGATGTTGAAGTCGGGCGGCAGGTGGTCCTTGTGCAGCTCCATGTGCGAGGACACCAGCTTGAGCGTGGAGAAGTACAGGCCGCACGCCGTGCAGCGGTACATCAGCGCGCCGGCGTGCGTCTTCAGGTGGCAGATCATGGTGGAGCGGCCGCGGAAGAAGCGCAGGCACACCTTGCACTGGTAGGGCTTCTCCCCCGTGTGGATGCGCAGGTGGTACGTGAACTCGCCGGAGTGGGCGAAGCGCTTGCCGCAGTACCGGCAGCGGTACCACTTCCCCCGGGCCCTGTCCTGTTCAGAGCTCCCGTTGGCCAGGGCCTCCGGGGGGGGCATGTGGGCGTGCAGCAGCTTGTCGGGCAGGCTGAAGCCCAGGGTGCTCATCTTCACCAGGCCGGCCACCTCCCTGGAGGAGGAGGATGGAGGAGGAGGGTGGTGGTGTTGGTGGTGGAAGTCCGGTGGGTGCTCTGCCTTCCTCTTGCCCAGCCAGCCGTGCTCCCCGGGGGGGTCCGAGGCGTGCGTGGCCAAGTGCTGCTGCAGGGCGCTGCCCGACGGGAGGGTCTGCGGGCACAGGAAGCACTGGAGCCGCTCGGGACGCAGCGCCGCGCGCTCCCTCTCCTTGGCCGCAGCCTCATCGGCGTGCGACGCCATGTGCCTGTCCAGCAGGGGGCGCTCCAGGAAGCTGCGGCCGCAGTGCGGGCAGGTGTACACGGGCACCGCCAGGTGGCTGAGCGTGTGCCACAGCAGGGAGCACAGGGCGAGCTGCGGCAGGTGGCACACGCCGCAGCTCAGGCTCTGGCGACACACGTGGCTCTGGAGATGCTCCCTGACGGCCTGGCAGGACGCAACAATAACATACTTCATTCTGCGCCTCTACTCACGCACCACTCAACTCTAACTCTACAGGTCATTACGAGGAAAGAAAACCGCGTATGTAGGGATGCACCGGTCGATCGGCAGGACTTCGGAATCGGTCGATTTCCGCTCAGAATACGAGATCGGTGGTAGATATTTTCCTTTCTATTGGCCAATACTGAAAACTGATCTTTGTCAATTAAATGGCTGTGAATTCACCATTTAGCCTTTCTTGATTTCATTCGCTTACCTTGATTAAACATTTACCGCAAATTCATGAATAATAATCGTATAAAATCATATTGGTCAATTTTGCATACTGAAAATCGACAAAAACTCTCTGATCGGTGCATCACTAATGCCAAGAAACCTATTCTCTTTTCCATTTATTATCTGTTCCCTAATGACAAAAACAAGATTAGAAAGGTTTAGACTAAAACAAAAAGCACTTGGTATAATATATATTACACACGTGTGACGTGACATGGAGAGAGAACTCCCTTCATAGGAAAATAATAAGCTATTTAGAGCTAGAGGGGCCTGTGCTGCAGATGTTCCACTCTATTGAGTAAACAGACACACTACCACATCTAGACCACCAGATGGCAGTATAAATGCTAAGAAATGAGGATTAGGGAAACATTATTGCACCTACCTGAAATGGTAACTAAAATAAAACAATTATTGAATACATCAGCATTGCCATGTCTAATAAATTATCGACCGATATACTACATATCCAAAACCCACGTGTACCCACCTGAAAGTCTCTAGAAAGGGCCTTGGTGCACACCGCACATTGCAGTTCAGCGCTCTGGCATTGGGGGGCACCAGTGAGCGCAACTTGCGGTAACGTGTAGCTTGTGACTGCCTGTCTGCGGTGGCGCAGCAGTTTGTTCTGGCTGCAGAACTGAGCGTGACACATGTCACAGGAGAAGAGCTGCACCCCGACGTGGGAGAGAGCGTGGGCCATGCTGGCGCTGGCGTCAGAAAACAGGGCTCCGCAGACCCGGCACAGCCCCGTGTCGGTCAGGTGGGACTCTGCGTGAGCTCGCAGAGCAGCCACGTCGGCCGGGAGCGACGCTGAACAGGCTTTGCAGGACACAGCGCTGCCCGACACCTGGGGAAGAGAAACAGTCAGGTGCCATTAAAGGTAAGGTGCTTGTATTGTCACATACACATACATGGGAGCATCAACTATGGTTGATGCCAGTGTCAGGTGGCACTGACTGGATTACATGGCTGTTACTTCACATGGGCTGTAATAGCACTGCATCAAATTAGAATATATGGAAAGTATGTACACCCACACACAGGTGTTTTACTTGTTGTGGCTACATATATCATTTGACTGACTGATTATTAATAACACCCCCAAACATCACATGTGCCACAAAACTGACATTAGTACAAGTAACAATTTGCTTTGATATAAAGCAAAGCTGCAACATAGCTTTGATATAATAAAAGAAAATAAAAATAAACTTTCCTGAACCAACTAAAATAGGGCTACTGGGAAACGGCAAATTGGACATCAAACACACGGAATAAACCGTAAAAGCTTGTCAAACCCTGGAGAGTTTAAACAGGGCCTTTATACTGCCCCACAGGCCTACATAATGCTAATCTATCACAAACGGGAAAAAGTTTGAATCATCACTGCAAGGTAAAAAATATCAAAATAATTGTATAAATACCCTTTAAAATAGAAGAATAGATGCAACTGAACATTTTCTCTTTGAATATTGTATTTCCTTGAGGCAATAATACAAATCTATTTACCGTTTTATACTACCTACTTACTGTTTTTAAATACAGGCCTCCACCAACTTATAACACATTGCTTCATGGTAAAATTACCAAAATGAAAAATAATTTTACAGATAGCACAAACATTTACAAAAAGTCAAAATAATGTGTGGTGGTGTAACAGCACAAATGGTTTTGGGTTATTTGTGGTATACTACAAAGCATTTCTGGTCTGTAATCAAACACAGGTACATTCTATCTTGACACAACCTTTGGACAGATGTTGCACCGCCCGTGCTTGTCAGAGTGAAGCAGCCAATGTCTGCAGTTATCATAACGCACATCTGGCTGTGGTTGTGAGGCTCTTTGGACGGGGTAGCGGTCCTTCTGAGATAATGGATGGCACACTTTTAATGCCAGGTGTAACCTTATGAGAGAAATTGGTTTCTCATTAAGGAGGCCACAGTCCCTTTTCATATATAGACCAGCCAGGAATTTGAGAGGCCCTGGTCAAGGATGTATCCAAACCCCAGGGGACCATTGCCTTGGCATGGCTAGGGTTTTGTACATGTGTACCAGCATATGAGATCAGTTTAACATTTAAAAGAGATGAGTTAATTCCCAATTTTGTTTTTTACATAATGACTGAAAGTGTGCTCTACCAAACAGTTGGTCCCATATTTCACTTTTTAAAATACTATGTCGCACACAATTCAATAGGCTAGCAGACTCATAATCCAGTATTTGTACTGCTATTCTGAGTAGCCTGTATTCTAAGACGTCGCTTCTAAAGAAACACTGTAGGCCCTGTACAAGGGCTGTATAGTGAAACAACAGGCATACATAGCATTCGTGGGAGTCACACAGTGCCCTGCATTACCTGGCTGCTGGAGTTCCCTCCCCCTCCATTCTCCACACACACCAGGTCATCGTCATCCTCATCTTCGTCCTCCTCATCCTCCTCATCCTCCAGGTAGTTCTCGTCGTCGCTCAGCTCGATGATGTCGTCCGCCAGCTGCCCCCACTGCTCCTCCCCCCCCTCCGGGGCGCCCCGCTGCGGCCCCTCCCCCACAAGCAGGAGGGCTCCGTCCCCGGTCGTGTCCGTTACCCCGCCCTCCACGCCCTCCATCTGCAGGCTGCCCAGGGGGTCTCCCGACGCGGTGGGGGGGGCACCGGTGGCGACAGGGAAGGAGCAAGCATCCCGACTCTCCCCGCCTGCGACCAGCGCCACCACCTCCCCCCGCTCCTCCGTCTCCTCCGTCTTAAGTTGGAGCAGCGGGGGCCCGGGTGGGGGTCCCGGAGGCGGCGGCCCCTGTCCCCCCAACAGGGGACTCTCCATCCGGCCGTAGCCCATGTGGGAGCGCAGGTCCTCGGCCTTAAGCTCCACGGTCGCCCCTGCGCGGGCGGGGGCGGGAGCGGCAACACCGGCAGAGGCAATGGCGGAGGGAGTGGGCGTGGCCGACGGCCCCGCCGACGAGGACAGGGAGGAGCAGGAGGCGGCCGAGGAAGAGGAGCGCGCCGACGGCCCTGCCGACGCCCCGAGACCCCCGGGGCTGCTGTCCACCTTACAGGAGGACGACTGCAGGTCGGGGAAGGTGGCGTGGCACGCCTTCACCAGCTCGGCCACGCCCAGCCGCTCGGCCAGCTCGTACAGCACGCCCACGTCGATCAGGTCCGTCACGATCTGGCCCGTGTAGATGAAGGTCAGCACCTTCTCCAAGTTGGCCGGCGACACGAACTCCAGGGCAAAGGCGGGGAGGGCGGGGGCGTCCTGGGAGCCCGCCAGGAAGAGGCCGCGGAAGTACGTGCCGGCACAAGCTAGCACGGCGCGGTGGGCTGCGAAGGAGCGGCTGCCCGCCTGGAGCACCACGTCGCAGTACTGCCGCGACAGGCGGCAGCTGTTGAGCGAAGACAGGAGGGCCACGGCATGGCCGGGACCCTGCAGACGGATCCTCATCCCGCTGGGGGAGCGGGGCAACGGTTACTATAGTTACTAATAACTCATTGTGAGGAGATATTAACTGAAGCTGACATGAAGGGCATTCACTTACAATCGCTTGTAAACACCACCATTATGTACTGAATAGATCAAAAGTGTTTTTCTCTTTTTTTTATGACTGGGGTATTGACATCCAGGAAAAGACCACTCGCATCTGGATAGAAATGCTTTACCATTAGCCTAATGATTTGCAGTGACCCTTCCCTCTAAGGACATCCAAGCCATGCCAGGAAGAGGCTCCACAGCATAACACAGACTCCGGTCACCCCTCACTGTAAGGCTCAAACATTCAGGCCTCTGCCCTTCATGCATGTCTAAATATAGGCTAGTGAAGGACGATGGCATATTTGACCATATCTCCTTAGACCAGTGCCAGTGATGGTTGGACCACAGAGCCTAGTATAGTATACCTCTGAGTGTATTTCTAAAGACTCCTTAATGACACAGTCAGATCACATTGCTGCACTGAAATTCTCAGTCTTCGAGGATATAGTTGCTCTTCAGTTTTTCACTTCCGTTATATCGCATTAATGAGAATAGTCATCAATTGTACATTTTTGACCATAATTTCCTTCAATGTTCCGACCCGATTTACCAGTCTTTCCCATGGATATAAATGCATGTAATAATAATAATAATAATAATAATAATAATACATTTTATTTGTAACTCACTTTACATTAGAATAAATTCCAAAGTGCTACTTTATTTTTAACACTTAGTTGAGCAGTTTCTGAAGGTCCTGCTATCCGTAGTGGCCCAATCAATACGTAGGTCTAACCCTATATTTTCAATTAATGTATTTCAGATGTTTTCCTTTCTATCTAAGGTCAACTTGACCAGATCAACATTTTTGCAGCAGACCTGGGTGTTTATTGCTTTAAGCAGTAAGCATCTATGTTCCTCCACTCTTAAATTAGTTTTTTGCTGAATTTGTCACTTGTATGTTGTACGGTAGTCTTGCATTGAATCAATTTTTTTTACGATAGATAATATGTTTAGGGTAATTATTCCAAAATGCTACAATTGTGTGATAGTATAGCCTACAGTGCATTATGCATACGGGTTTACTTGCACTTAATCTTAAAAGTGTTGCTGTCGTGTTTTTTTAGCATTACAGCTAACTGTACGGTAGCTTGGCCGCGGTGAATGGGAAGAGGAGATACATTCCTTCACCAGTCAAACATCCTCATTAACTTAATATAGCAACACTAACCCCATACGAATTTGCTGCAAATGTGCAAAGCTAAATTCTAATTGAAGAAGAATTTACAATTAAAACATCTATTTTCCAACACAATCCTCATTAGTCGTTATAGTTTATGAGCAACACGTAGCAATAGTCGCGACTGACCAGCAACCTCTTACAGATGAGTACAATTATTAGTTTTCTATTTAATCAATTTACATTTTCATCATTGGCACGCTCTAACTATAATAACGCTGGGATTCTTAGGTTCGATTCTATATTCGTTGCCACATCGTTGACGATCAATAAACCATCATGATAACTGTTTGTATTGTTACTTACCCACGAAGTGTCCTACAACAGAATTTGCTGAATTATCTGAGCTCTTTTTTCATAGTTTGATGTCGCATATTGTTGACGTATGTCAACAGAATAAATCTCTCTATATTTGTCGCCCCCAAGTGTCGGGATGCCTTGTTACACTACACACTATGAAACTTACAGCAGCACAATGCACACATATAATGCAATCCTGAAGAATGAATACCCCTACTAAGGTTTTTATTTTTTTATCACATTTTAGCTCATAAACGTTTCACATGGCACAGGTGTCTAAAGTTTAAATGACACCCCTTGGATTGTAATGTACATGACATGAATGATCAATATTTTGCTTCCTATGTCTTGACATGACTTTTGGCTATTCCAAATATTATATACAACTATAGGAAATCATGTATTTCTATGACAGTCTGAGAGAAAAAAAAGAAGATAAAATACAATGAAAAACAAACCTGACAATCGTAAATACCAGTAAGAAACCATTTACAAAACTGAGCCTTATTTTCTGGATTTGTATGTCCATTACAGAGTTAAACACTAAGTATGTAGTTACATTTACAGAATTATTAAAACATCATATTTTCAGTCGGAGTAGGTAACACTGACATGTCATCATTCTACCCATTGTTTGTTTTCCGGTAAAGAACATCATCATTTCAGTAGGTTCATCACAGAAAAACAACTGAACTGGTGTCAGCAAAACAGACCGTCATTCTTTTAAGACAGGCACACAAAACAAATATAATGAAACACTGTATGTTTGGACATTATTTGTTAAACTGAAGTGTTGTTTTTGGTCCAGTCACAGAGAGAAAAGGAAAACAACAACATTGTCCTCTCATCATAGTCATTCTCTCACTTTAGTGACTAGAACAGTTTCCATGTTCACTTTCAAAAAAATTGTTCATCTTCATAGCACTTCTTTAGAAGGAAGTTAAACAGTTGCAGTGAAGACTGCCTGCTCTAAATGACTAAGGAGAGCTACAAACCTCTATTTGAGTTATTTTGAAACAGACTCACCAACAACACAATTTTCAGCAATATATTTACCATGAACAAATTTAATGAATATTGCTTTTTAGTTTGATATGTTGTCAAGTCTTTAGAGATAATATTTTCGTTTATATTATAGGCTATGTTTATATACCAACCGCTGAATCCCCCACAGTCATTTGATTATAGCCCTCGCAGTTCCAGATTTTGTACCATTTCTATACTAGGTGTAAGCCATAAGGAGCGCCGATATTCAGTTGAAGCTATGACATCCATTTTCTGGAATTTGTTCGACCCAGGCTGGCAGTGCTAGATCTGCGGGAGAGCACAGGAGTGGCAGTGGTGGGGGAGGCATCATTTGGGCAGCCATGTTGTAGCAGGATATCAACGCAGCCTTTGCTCCCAATTTTTCTGGCGATCATCAGAGCTGTCCGCCCTTGGCTGTCTTTTGCTTTCACATCACTTCCGTACTGTAGAGAAAGATTTTAAACAATCAACCATTGCTTTTATGCACTGTATCTGTGAATAATGTAATCCATACACGTCTTTTTCAACATTAATTAAAACATTCTTATTTTAAGAAGCTGTAAGTGGGATTTTAGAGCTTTAAAGTTTGTGCAATTTGTTAGAAATGCCATCATCCACTATCAACCAAGCGGGAACCTTCAGTGCTGACACATTAATTCAATGCGGCAGTGCCAAAATCAGCAGTTCCTCTAATGGCCACTTGGCTCCAAAATGTTATCAATCCCCATAGATTGTGTTAAAATGTTCAAGCCAACACAGCTCGAGCTTCAAACCATATTGGTGACTTCATGGAGGGTTTGTACATTTATTTATACATATCAACAGTTTGTATGCTATCAACAAGTCAAATGCTCTGCGAGAACATGCTCATGTTGGTAGCCTCTGCCTCTGTATGAGCCTTTTTATATTGTTCACTCAGGGCCTCTTTTCCCTGATTGGTCCGGCAAATCAACCTTGTCTGTCAATAATATGAATTTGCTCACACAGCCATAACAGGTTAGTCAATGGGCATCTCAATGGCAGTCCTAAAACCTCCAAACAGCGAGCAGAGGAAGAGTGGGTGGGGTTTCTTTGTTGATTTTACAAATCTTATCTTTCACACACCAAAAGCAGCCCTATTATTACACTAAACCTCGCAGATGCTCAGAAACACACCTATAGTCATCCTATCTTTTCTAATCTCCCGATCCAGGCCCAGACACACAGATATGCCTAAACTTGGATTTTCTCCACTTTTATTATAATTAGTCTACAAAAAGATTACTGTCCTACCTGAACAACTAAAAGTTGCAATCTGTTAGAGAAGCTGAGCATGTTTGCAATAAGTGGTACTATCAAAGGTGCTTAGACTGCTAGGTTAATCATGCTATTGCTTTTTACATCCTGGCTACTCATCTAAATTGACTAGGGACAAAACAACCTCTGACCACAACCAACAACAACAGAGGACATTGTAAAGACCCATGTAAAGACACAATCTAATCGTAAAGACCCACCCAGATGAGCAGTTGAGTCATGACCACGTCCCCCAGCTGACAGGCAGCGTGCAGGGCCAGGCGTGGCGGGCCCGAGGAAGGCTGGCCGTTGATCTGCTCCTTGGTGCTGTGGGCCAGCAGCAGAAGCAGCCTGGGCAGGTCTCGCTCGGTCACCGCAGCCAGAAGCCACACCGCCATGCATTTGGCAGCAGTGTCCTCCGGCTGTGCACTACCAGGGACGGCCACAAGGGGTGCCACAAACACCTTCTGCTCATACTTGGCGCGGATCCACGATTCTCTCTCCTCGCTGGCCAGGAGGCATACATATGGACAGGCGCACATGCCCCCACCACACACACACACGCACACACACACACACACACACACATGTACACGCACACGTGTGTGCACAGGACGCACACATACATGCATACACACAAACCACACACACATTGAAACGCAAGTATTAATACACACAATGCACTTTAGCACCTCTTTATGAATGATTTAAACACTAATCACCATAAATATACAACTCGATGTGATGTAATATACATTCAGCACACACACACACACACACACACACACACACACACGCACACACACACACACAGCAGAACACAGGAACGGATCATTGGGGCTCAGTCGCACGCATGCTATCTCACCGCGTGGCGCTGGGCGTGGGCTTGCACCTCCCCTGGGTACAGCTCTCCCAGATACTGTTGGCCATGTGGTTGCCAATGGCAGCCAACACTTGCGTGAGCTCCCCGGGCCAGTCGTCCAGGTCCAAGGAGCGGACACGAGACAGATGGGTGCCCAGGTTCCTATGGATCCCCGAGCACTCGATGCAGATCAGCGCCCCCAGGTTAAGACTGGCCCAGGTGGGGTCTGTTGTACAACAGGGCAGGAACACATGAGTGTTTACACAGAGGCTGCATATAATGCACTGTTCACGGCGCAGTTCTGTTCTGGAGGTGTGTCACGCGCCACGCACAACACTAAAACATTCGGCTGAACTCACTCGCGGCTTCACAGTCCACACAGAGACTGTTGCCTTTGGCGTTACGGATCGCCTGCAAAGCCACGGCCTCGCTCTGGCTGCTCCGCCGTGCCTACACATGCACACACACATTTGAATGATTTATCTTCTGAACAAATCTAGGTCGCCAGCAAACAACACATGTCAATTGTGCCTTTACAAAAACAAAAAAGTGGCACAATCACAAAAACCGTGCCAATATTTACACACAATCACACGGATCTGTTAAACAAGAAGTCACGCATTACAATATTTCTACAGCAGTGGTTCCTAAAAAAAGGGAGATGATATAAATTCTTTTTTTTGTGTGTGTAAACATTTAAATCTAGTTTTAATTGAACACATTGTTAAATGAGTTTATATTTAACCTAATTACATTATGATTCAATGCAGTCTACCTTCAACCTAGCTTTATTGTTTCATTTTAGATTTATAATAATGTCACAACATTCTCCTTATGAAATAATAACATAATAATATTGGCTGGGTGTGTGACTGGGTTCACCTTGTTCCTGCCACTCTCACAAGACTGCAGGCTTGCGAGGATCTGGCTCTCTATGGCTGCCACCCAGGAGTCCCTATCCTCCAGACTCTGGGCCTCGAAGTGCCACGTCTGCCCAGTAAAGGAGATTATGATGAAGTCTGTGTTCTCTTCCTCTGCAGCACCCAGTGGGAAAACAAACAAGAACGGAATGTGCATGTGTAAAAGGGACTAATGCAACACTGAAGTATAATAAACAGGACTATTAATGAAATGCCTTACAATGAGGAATTACACATGAAGGATTAAAACAAAATATGATGGGAGGTTGGGAAACCAAATTATTGGTTATTAATGTAAAACACAGTGATGAAATGCATACAAATCTGACAGGCATACACTCAAACAGGCAGAAAAACAAAAGACATGTAAAACGAAAGACACAGGCGGATGCAACGCAGACACCCCCCATTGTTACCTGTCTTATTAATGTTTCTCAAGCTACCAAAGCTTTTTAATTTCCACATTTTGCGTTTGGCTGCAGAGCAAAGGATAAGCCCAGAAAAAAGAAGGAGGAAAAGACAGATACAAGTTTTGAGAACAAATGAAGCAGACAGAAATATTCATCCACCTGCAATCACTACAGAGGAAAGGAGTAGCTGCTGATAGGTTTAACATAATTAATTAGGTTTAACATAATTAATTAGGTTTAACATTATTAATTAGGCTTAACATTATTAATTAAGTTTAACATTATTAATTAGACTTAACATTATTTATTAGGCTTAACATTATTAATTAGGTTCAACATTATTAATTAGGTTTAACATTATTAATTAGGCTTAACATTATTAATTAGGTTTAACATTATTAATTAGACTTAACATTATTTATTAGGCTTAACATTATTAATTAGGTTCAACATAATTAATTAGGTTTAACAAAATTAATTAGGTTTAACATTATTAATTAGACTTCACATTATTAATTAAGTTTAACATAATTAATTAGGTTTAACATTATTAATTAGGCTTGACATTATTAATTAGACTTAACATAATTAATTAGGCTTAACATTATTAATTAGGTTTAACATTATTAATTAGGCTTAACATAATTAATTATGCTTAACATTATTAATTATGTTTAACATTATTAATTAGGCTTAACATTATTATTTAGGCTTTCATTTAAAAAGAGAAGTTCAAATGTAGCGACTGTAATATTAAGGCATTTCTCTCTATCTCTCTAAAATGTGTTATTCAAAATGTAATTGACAGGCTTATTAGGGGTGGGCAGAATAATATAAAATCTATATGTGTAATCTAACAATATTGGAATGTTTGGATGTATCTATCAAATCTGTGTGTTTTCAATGATTCTGTAGGCAGTTGATACATCTGTGTTACATACAGTATGTTCCAAATGACTGTAACTACTAAATACAGTTTTACTTCAATACATTCAAAATAATTGCAAAATATGATAAGCGTAAACACTGATGCTTGATCTGTCTTGTACCTTTATGCAATAATTTTATAGAATTTGATGTATGCATTTTTTCTTTTCAATCTACCTGTATTCATGAGTAATTGTATACAGACACTTGTTACTATTATAAATGTCACCTTCTGCTTGACCAACCGCTGAATCCCCCTTCTGGTTCATACTCTTCTTCCTTCGGTTCTTCTTCCTGTCACTCAAAGGAGATGCCTGGCCAGACAGAGGACTGGCTGCTGCTTCAAGGGCATCTGAAGGCAGGTAGAAAGTCATTCATCATACCGTTTAAGCCACAATGATGTTCTCCTTGCGCTTGTAGCCAACCAGGAAGCCCCATGAAAATTACTATTCCCGTCATTTACAGAAATGTAATTTACAGTAAAGCATACCTGGGAGGTAAATACATACCAACGCTTTGTGCCTTTGTAGACAATGAAGTCGGACAGCGCTGAAGCCCTTTATCTCCCCCTTGAGGGGAAAGAGCACCAATCCTATCTTCTACCACCACTAGGGTAGGTGGCACTAAATGACCACCTATATTCAGAATGACAAAAAGGGGATGGGGAAATTGATAATAATTGTCTTCTACAACTTACATGGCAACAGTCTGCTCTGAACAACACATTTCAAGGCAATTCCGTTTTTTCATAGCAAACGGTGTGAGCACCTACCTGTGTTGGTGCTTTCAGTGAGCGCCCCATCCTTCATCAGCCCATTAACTCCCGGGCCAGAGCCAGAGCCAGAGCCAGGCCCGCTGGCACAAGGGTTTGAGTAGGACCCAGCTGGAGCCACGGCTCTCGGAGGCCGTTTTCCAGGGACCTTCACTGTGACCCGCAGCAGGTCAATCTCCTTCCCATGGACATTCTGCATGTAGTCCTGGGAAGGAGAAAACACCAGCACATGCTTTCACTTGCCATGAATGTGTTGTGATTCTCCAGGCAGTATTGATCTGTACTGTAGTGTTCTCTTACAGTGGAGCTGGAGTGATAGGACAACGTGCCATTGTTAGACAGGGTGACATATTTCTTCTTCCACTCCTTATTTAGCGAGCTCCCGCTTCGCTTCCATAGGATGTTCTGTCAAACACAAACACGGGCCGAGGTCACGGCACAGAGCACGCAATAATATGCGGCTATAGAGCCGACACAATGGTGGCAGTGTATTCAAAGAGCGTCAGTAGAACTCTCAGACAGACTGGTCTGACCCAGCCTACAATAACAGCTAAGCGCACATTATTAATAGTACACCCTTGGAACGGTTGAAAAGATAAAACAACAGAATGATTTTAATGTGTCGCTTATGTAATAATAAGAAATAAATAGATATGTGTCTGATGTCAATGTAAGACATTGACTGTAATGTGAATGATCCAGAAGCATAAAAAATGTCAATGCACCCACAGTTTTTGCAGATTTTATTGTCGTTAGCCAAAAAAAACAAAAACCTGTTTGATAGGGATGGACCGTCCACTGCCTACATCCCCTTTAGGCTCAGTCGCCTTTTTATCGGAGTCTCGATTCTGAAAGAGAAGCCAGTGACAAGACAGACTTAGTCCACCGTCCACCACCATAACAGAGCTAACTAGCTAGCTAGTTTATGCTAGCTGGCATTGAGTGAAAAGCAATGGATGGTTAGCATGAGATGACAAGGAGACAGAACATGTAGGCTGACAACTGACCTTAAAGAGGGAAGGCCTCCGATGAGGTAGGTTCTTCAGAGACCGTGAGTTGATACTACCGCCACCCTCCCCCCCACCTGCAACCCGGAGCTCCCTGTGACTCACCACGGGGGTGGAGGGCAGGGAGTACGAGGGCTCACAAATCTGGCCATTAGTGGCCTGGATGAGAGAGCCAATGGGGGGAGACAGAGAGAGATAGATAATGGGCTGACATGTGATGAGATGATCAACACTGGTCACATGCTTATCATGAGCAGATAGATGAACAGAATGTAATGGTGATATGGTGGCATGAAAGGGACACTTGAATATTTGCATCTGCATCTACCACTGAAGGCCTCATAGCATTACAAAACATTTTTGGTTGAAAACTCTGAGATTGAGGTCCACTCACAGATGACTGCCTATTCTACTCTTCCAACATACAATTTGGGGATCTGGGAGAAAGCAATCAAGGAGATCTTTTGAATCTGCTGGTTCGTATATGGCTACAATGACATTATTTCCCGAAAATCTTCCTAGCCTGCGGGCCCGCTGGAATCTGGGAGAACAGGGAGGCTAACTTGTCACACTTTATCGTCCTTGGTAAAATGCTTTCAAAGCTATTGTAAAAGAGGGCGGACGGGATAGATGTGTTACCTGGCCTGGGAAGGAGGCTGATCCTGGAGTAGAGCCTCCAGAGTGACTCGGAGAGTTGGGAAGAGATTTGCAGGAGGCCAGAAGCGCTGCCTGCTTCCTATGAGCAAATATCTTCTGTGCAGCTGATGGGAGGCGAGAATAACACAGCGACCATTGCAATGTTTTGTAAAGCTAAAATGCTAACATGCTAGCGTAGCCACGTATGTCATTGAAACGGAAGTGAGCGAGAAAAGGTGCACTCACCCTCGGCGAAGACGCGATCGACGTTGAATCCGTACGTGGAGCAAGTCTCGTAGAAGAGGGAGTAGCGCACGTCGATACACAGCTGTCTGGCTCTCTGATCCTCTATCACTCTGGGATTGGTGCTACTGATTTTGTCTGAATGGAAAAGTAATGTGATGTTTGGTTTCAGTCCAGTCTTAGTTAAGGTGGTTATTATTATTTAACAAGCCACTGATGGTCATCTCCCTGTTTATACCTTGGGGAGTGGTATGCTATAGCCTATTAAATCATAGTTTTGTATTGTAATAATTATTACATTATGGTTATTGTTGGATCATCTCTGAATATGATCACTTTACATGAAAGTATCCTCACTTAAATTCACTTTGAACAAAACTATTTGCCATGGCTGCATAATGCCTGGACAATCAGTGTGAAAGCATTTGCACAATTCCCTTACCATACAGTTGCCTTTATTTGAATGTATAATATTAGACATCTAGTAATGATTTAGGCTAGTCAAAGCCTGAGACAGGACAAGGTTTCAAAGCATTCATTAATGGACTTATATGGACTCTGCTGCTACAGTATACTGACCTTGGGTGCCCACCACTATGACTGGGATGTCTGTGCGGTAGGTGTTTAGCTGGCTATATAGCTGGTAGACCTCCTGGAAACTGGCCTCATTCTCCAGACTGAAGACTAAGATCACTGCATCCACCCAGCTACTGAACTGCATGTGTTGGAGAACAGATGAATGAAAGGTATTAGGATATACACTCACGTCTCTCTCTCTCTCTCTCTCTCTCTCTCTCTCACACACACACACACACACACACACACACACACACACACACACAC
>JAODUE010000022.1:4451686-4474881 GCA_027564755.1 Amblyopsis hoosieri | reverse complement strand
GAAAGGGAGGTTTGGGGTCCCCTGCTGAAGCTGCTGCCCCCGCGACCCGACTCCGGATAAGCGGATGACGATGGATGCATGGATGGATGGACCGTTGTAGGTAAAAATACATATTTAGATCATAAGATGTGTGATTATTAAAATAGGACTGTCACACTGGCCAGAATTTAAGATCGATATTATTGCCAGACCATGTGAATTTCGATTTATAAACATTTGCTGCCACCCAGTGGTTACATACTGCATGTGCCTATGGTCTAGGCCCTAGACAAAGACTCAAAACACCCCGTTCTCTCACTAGATGGCATCAGAATACTATAATCTGGTGGATGAATAAATTAAACAAATTTAAATTATGTATATAATTTAAACTTAATAATATTATTTTCTTAAGATTGAACAAAAAAAGCTAAGACTCTTAGGTTCATCATTTATTTTTAGTAATAGGCCTACTGGAATTATCAGGTTTACTAGCAGGTTTACTGGGTCTAAAGCTTAGGTCACAGAAAATAGGACGTCGTCAAACTTGGTCCCCGTCTTCCCATTTCGATTCTCACCTGCAGGGCTGGATCATTTCTTAGTTGTGACAGTCAAAGATACATGTGTTTAAACTGCCTGCCAGGGCAGGTTGAACTCACAATCCACGTCGACTGTCTAACCGAGCAATAGGGAAGTTAAAATCGACTGTTTAATTTGGCCTACAATCTGTTTTGTCTGATGTGAAGAAGTTTGACAAAGCTCAAAAGAATGCAGCGATTTAGCAAGTCAGGTGCAAGAATGTTCTCCTTTCTTAGATCAGGTAAGACAACATAGCTTCAATATTACTACATTAGGTCGTTGTGGTCTGAAAGACAGGATTGGTAATCGTGGTCGTTGTGACACAATTTTACAATTTCATCTATCAGAAAGCGACATACACTTCTTGCTTTGCTTGGCAGTATGGTTGTAGCCTATTTCCAATTGTTTAAATATGACAACAAAAATATTATATTTTAAACTATTTAGCTTTTGAAGTTATTGTTATATGCAGACATATACTACTTCAATTGCTCCCAAGTTGTTCATTTTTTGTGTGACTTTAGGATTTGTTTGTGTGTGAACTGTAATTGTATCTAATCCCTGTATAATTATTACTGTTATGATTGCAGATCGAAATCCGCTCCCTGAGAACATTTACATCTCCTCTCTTCCTCCCAGCGTTCCCTCCAGTCAGGAACAAGAGCAAACTGGAGGAGAGGGTAGGCCTGTGTTCTTTTCCCCAGACAATATGCGCGTTTGTGCAGCTGTTTGCGCACATGTAAAACGATAGCCTGTTGGAAGAGCTGCCAATAGGCTGACTAATTTGCGCATATTTGTCTCAGGTATAATGGAATTATAAGATTATTAGATTATATTAGATATTATTAATAATTCTGCAGCCGTACGGTATTTTTATGGCAATATTTATTTTTATTCCAGACGACAAGTGGCGAAATTGCACCAGTAGGCCGTTACCGTGTCCAAATGCCAGCCATAGCAATAGCCAATTGCTTCCCTGTCGGAGTGTACTTCGTCCTTATTCATTTAATTGGTATTGCTTAGTTCACACGTCAGCAACAACTGCATAGTTGTCTTCACTGACATCGTTGCCCCGACATTTACAGTCAGAGCTCTAGGCCTATATAATCCATCAGAGTAGACCTTTGTCGTATAATTCAAAGTGATACCCGGATTAAAGGTTTGTTTGTTTGTTTGTTTGTTTGTTTGTTTGTTTGTTTATTTGTACGTTTTTGTTTTGTTTTTGCTTTTTAATATTTCAGGGGGTGATATGGCAGTAGAAAAAGGACTGGTCCAGACCACTCATACACACAGAGTGGTGTTCTCACAGGCAGTGTTTCCAGAGAGACATCATGAAACAGTGACAAGCACCTATTTTGACCAGAGGGTCCAAGTTCCAGAGGACAACCCTAAGGTACTGTACTGTATATTGGCTGTTAACACAAGCTACTGTATGTGCTACCACAGAGCATACAATAAAGCAACAAAGGATCATATTCGTCACTGTGTTCTATTTGGATGGATACTAGACTGGAAGCCAGCAGATGGTTAATGCAACTAAGAAGACTTGTAGGCTATGCATGTAGTGCATACAGCATTATAATAACATTCAGATAGGCTATTTGTGGCATGATAAATTAAGTCCTATTTTACAAAAGTTTAAACCCATATTTCTTCTCTATATATATCTTCTCTCTTCTTCTCTCTGGTAGATTGGGTTTAGTTTCCGTAAACTGTGGGCATTCAGTGGCCCAGGGTTTCTGATGAGCATAGCCTATCTGGACCCGGGAAATATAGAGTCTGATTTACAGTCTGGTGCTAAAGCTGGCTTCAAGGTATGTGAACTGAAGAAATATGGATGCTAATGTTCATAATGAAGGCAAGATAGCCTAGTAGTCTGTGGTTTGTCTCCTATGAAAGGTAATGGGTTCAATTCCTGACAGTGCCTACCTATGTCATTTCTGCTATGATAAGGCTAGTGAAATTTGCCTCCTAACACCCTAATATAGTGTCTGAAGAGTATTTTTCTGTGTTAGCCACATCACAACCAAATTGCAAATATGATGTAATTTATTGTATGGTGAATTCTACTCTGTACTATTGTGCTACTAATAATAGTAAAATTAAAGATAAGTAGCTCTCATATTAACATTAAACTGTGGTGTGTGTTTGTGCGTCTGTCCGTGCGTGTGTGTGTGTGTGTGTGTGTGTGTGTGTGTGTGTGCGTGTGTGCGCGAGCGTATGTGTGTGTGTGTGTTTACAAAATCAATTTAACTTGCTTCTGGTTCCTGGTTTTACACTTAACCAATCAGTTATGCATACACGTTTAAAGCTGTTCACTTTATTTGCCAGCCATAACAATATATAAGTCACAGTGTTTTCATCCAATCAGCTGCTGTGGGTGCTACTGGGAGCCACCATCATTGGTCTGCTGCTACAGAGGCTGGCAGCCAGGCTGGGTGTGGTCACGGGGTTGCACCTGGCTGAGGTCTGCAAACAGCAGTACCGTACTGTGAGGCTCCCATTCACACTGTACAGTCATCTCAATACACACAACAAGCTGAGCACAACACATGCATAGACTGATGTAGATAACTCATTGATCCACAGGATCAAACCTTTAATTGCTTCATATACTGTACTTGATGAAGTGCAAAGTGCCGGATTGAAAGTGCATTTCAAGTTCATTTTCTGAGCGGTAGGACTTACTGTATGTCATGTGTCCAGGCACCATGCATTGCATTGTGGCTGATGGTGGAGCTGGCTATCATCGCTTCAGACATGCAGGAGGTCATCGGCTGTGCTATTGCCTTCAGACTCCTCTCCTCTGGCAGGTGGAAGGAACGCACTTTGAATATAGATTTTATGACTTGGAATGGGATCACAATTTGATTATTTCCTATGTGGTGGTTACATTCATTATGTGCGTGTGTGTGTGTGTGTGTGTTTGTGCGTGCGTGTGCATGCGTGTGTGTGTGTGTGAGCGTGTGTGTAGGATACCATTGTGGGGCGGTGTCCTCATCACCATTATTGACACATTCTTCTTCCTTTTCTTGGACAAGTATGGTAGGTCGTTTCTGATTAACGACGGGCGCTTTTGAAGGTATGTCTGCTCACCGCACTGTGCAGTCACAAAGCTTCTTATGCTCTCCTGTGCAGGTCTCCGCAAGCTTGAAGCCTTCTTTGGCCTGCTTATTACCATCATGGCCATTACATTTGGATATGAGGTACTTTGTGTATTATAATAGCGGTTGCATGGGGGTTGTATGGCTGAGATACTTTCCCTTACAGACTAAATCCACACATGAACGTCACATAAGTTCACATGATAATATGGATACACTAAATCCACTTTTTAAATCTCTGAAGGGTAAAATATGAACTTAACATCACTATTACTATTGTCCCCATTGAAAAAAGCAGCATAACATGAGACCTGCCATTAGACCCGGTACTGGATAGTATATTGGCAGGAAATATACTGACACAGGGAGTGATTCATGTATCAGGAAGAGAGTTACTATGGTCGTTTCCTGTGACTGTTATACCCCGAGAAAGCCAGCTTTGCTGCCACACGTTGGTATTAAACCTGTATTTTTGCATGTGAGCTTTCGAGTGGTTGGCTTTGTTTAACTACCAAGTTTCCCTTTAATACCTATCATTGACTCAATGACAGTATAGAAGAGACAGAACACTCAATAGAAATGAATGGGAGAAGTCCGTACCACCAGAGACAGCGTTATATGCACACACTGTCCTGTATAACATAGAGTTTAAAGCCAGTATCTACTGTATCTCACTGCTGCTGTCCATGCCAGTATGTGACAGTGAAACCAAACCAAGGGGAGCTGCTCAAAGGCATGTTTGTCCCCTACTGTGAAGGCTGCGGGCCTGTCCAGCTGGAGCAGGCAGTGGGCATCATTGGTGCTGTGATCATGCCTCATAACATCTACCTGCACTCCGCCCTTGTCAAGGTAGGCCACACCATCGCTCCAGGAAATACATAGGGTCTTCTTATCCTAGAGTTCGGGGAATGACACTCTCACAAGCCAATGATGCTTCTCAGTCTCGAGAGGTTGACCGGACCAGCAAGAAGGAAATCAAAGAGGCCAACAAGTACTTCTTCATCGAGTCATCCATTGCGCTGTTCGTCTCCTTCCTCATCAATGTGTTTGTGGTGGCTGTGTTTGCGGAGGCATTTAACGGACGCACAAACAGAGAAGTGGTACGTGTCTTGACCATGACCCAGTGGCCCAGGGTGGTCTCTTAAACGTGTAAATGTTTAAGTTGTCCCCTGTTGTCTGTTTACAGCACGATGTCTGTGAGAATGCAGGCAGTCCAAACTCCCACCAAATTCCAATGGATAATAACACTCTACAGGTGGACATCTACAAAGGGGTAAGCAATCAACGTAATGCCGCTGTGTGTTATTTCTGGATGGGATGTTATCTTGACATGAAGTAGATGCCTGTTTGTCACAGGGAGTGGTCTTGGGTTGCTTCTTTGGCCCGGCGGCTCTCTATATTTGGGCTGTGGGGATCCTGGCTGCCGGCCAGAGCTCCACCATGACTGGCACCTACTCTGGCCAGTTTGTCATGGAGGTCAGTGGACCAATACAAATAGCCTGCATGTATGATTTGCTACCTGTTATGCTAAAACACACAGATACCGTACACACCACATCATTTATTATCACACACACACACACACCTGCACTGATTATTACAAATGCCCACCCTCACATCAGATCTAATGTAAAATTTAATAATTTAGAGGATTTCTGGAATGATTGCTGTAAATATATAATGTGCATTTTTTAATGCAAATCCAACACACACCAATAGATCATGCACATCACGCATGTGCCCTTGCAGTGTGTATGTGTTTATGGAGGCCCGTTATATCTCATCCCTGAATACAATGTAAAAGAGAAAGATTGTTGATATTTGTACTCTATCAAAACATAAACACCTCACTTCTTGATATTTGCACTCTATCAAAACATAAACACCTCTCCATTCTTGATATTTGTACTCTATCAAAACATAAACACCTCTCCATTCTTGATATTTGTACTCTATCAAAACATAAACACCTCTCCCTTCAATGCCATTGGGTGCTCCCTCAGAAGCTCCGCCCCCACATTGGACACACATTGCTAGGTCTGGGATAGTGTTGTTGTGTGATGCGGTCTGCACCACTTTGTTTGACAGCTAGCAGACGGTGTGGAGATTGTAGCCGATTTGATTTTATACCCTCAGGGCTTCCTGAAGCTGCGCTGGTCGCGTTTCACACGGGTGTTGTTGACACGCGCCCTGGCCATCACGCCCACCCTACTGGTGGCCGTATTCCAGAATGTGCAGGACCTCACCAGCATGAACGACTTCCTGAATGTTCTACAGAGCATGCAGGTCATCTTGTGGGCTCAATACAAGTTTTTTTAATTTTTTAATTAATTTTTTTATTTTTTATTATTATTTACAGGGTTTCCACTAATCATGGAATTTCTGTAATATGGAATTTTAAAGTCTATTGCAAACATGGAAAGTCACAGAATTACATTTATTTTTTGGGGGGGTCAAATGGAATTTCAGGGAATTCTTTTAAAATTCTTGTTGCGATTTATCAAAATATTACTGGATGTGTAATTACATTTTTAGTCTCAACAGATCTTGAAACTATTGGTTTCAATGTTTACATGTTGGCTGCAGCAATGTGATTAATAACATTTGTTACTGCCATGCTAGCTGTCCCTTTAGCACAGACTGGTGGCTTCTTTTTCCGTTCATAATAGGTTATGGAAATTAAGAGTTTTAGTAAGTAAAATTCAGGGAAAAGTCAGGGAATTTGACATTTCACTTAAAGTGGGAACCCTGTATTTAAAATATTCCTTTATATGTATTGCTATGACATTGAACGTATGTAGGTACAGGGTGTCTAGCCAATGCCTTTACCCAGAATGACATTTCTTTGTTCACACAGTTGCCCTTTGCCCTCATTCCCATACTTACCTTCACTAGTTTGCCATCCCTCATGAATGAGTTTGCCAATGGACTGTAAGTCTACCCTGTTCACTTTTCATCACGTGTCGTGTACTTGCTTTGACTTCCTTATTTTAACGGCCCTGTTCTTTTGCAGTGTGCTTAAGATAGGTGGAGGAGTGGTGATTCTGATGGTGTGTGGCATCAACATGTACTTTGTAGTGGCCTATGTCACCACATTGAACAGCATGTGGCTCTATGTTTTGGCCGCATTCCTCTGCATAGCATATTTGGGTTTCGTGGGTTATATGGTAAGAAACATTTTGATCTTACTTAATTATTTTATCTTTGTATACATTTTTTTAGGGAAAGAATGCAATTTGCATTCTACAGTGTAAACCACAAACAATGTATGCAATATAATATTCCACTACTTCCACTACAGTTAAAGGTGATATAATGTGTATACAATTGCCATCTTCTCCAAACAATTAGGGGTCAGCATTTCACCAGAATATTGTGGCGTCCTTAGTTCATCCTCCCCCTCAGAGCATCTGCTCCAGTATTGCCAATTTCACAGTCAATCCACTACCGGGTCAACACACAGTCATACGAAACCTATAAGTCTATAAAAGTGTTTAGTCTATTTATTACAACATCAATGCAAGTATAGCACAATTCAACTGAACTGCTAAAACAATGAGAGCTGTTTTATATATTTATTAATATACCCATGCCAAATCAACAAGAAAACAGCCACAGTCAGTCCAACAATACCAACGCCATATTGAACCGTAGGCTATAGGCTATGGTTTGCAGGCAAATATAATGCGTCTGAGGCAGCGGTTGCAGGCCAGACAACAAGAAACAGAAAAACGAGGTAATAGCCTTTGCTTGGGTCTAATACATGCAGTTACACACACAGTCGCAGCATGGTGAAATAATAACCGACAAAGGAACACATAATAAACTCCAACCTATAGGCTACCCCCACTCAACTATGCGTTGACTCTGGGGTGTGCTTGGAACACACACTGGCGAGAACAGCTTTGAATTGTCCAAAAAGGTCATTATGCCCCATTTGCATGTAGCAGTTAGCTTACCAGTCTAGAAGAAACTTTGAATCAGCATCAAACATCATTTGTTTAGGTTGCTACTCTACTGATTCCTCCAGGCTGGAAAGCAACACGTGTCACCAGTGCACTGGGATGCAGGGGCATATAGCGATCGGGCTGTAACTACGAATGAACAAGCGATATATGGCTGTTGAGCCCGGTCGTGGCTAGTGCAAGGACACTTCCTTGGAGCTAAGACTCCTGTTGACCACTCATAAGTAACTAACTTGCTAAATGTATACAACGTGTTAGTTCTTAATTGCAGCACAATGTGATACATATTATTTAAAGCATTATTGCTAAATCGTTTTTGCCTATAAACACTTATTGCATCTTAAATCCGTCCTGGAGGGGTGGAATCCTCCCTCTGTGGTCCCTTCCCAAGGTATCTTCACTTTTTTTCCTGGTGGTTCAGGTTATGGGTGTTGTTGTTTCCATGTGAAATATAGACTGTACAGCCCTTTGAGACAGCAATGTGATTAAGAGCTATATAAATAAACTTGACAAACTAGGCTAGTTTCACTAAAACAATGAAATGATAACAGATTCACCTAAAAGAAATGTTTGTCTGTCCGCGATGTCGTCCGTCTGTCCTTCCCCACCCCGAGTGATGTCTTATTTCGGACTCTTTTCTCTCTATTCACACTCTCTTTCTCTCTCTCTTTCTCTCTCTGTTTCTCTCCCTTACTGTCTGCTTTCGCTCGATTTCCCGGGAGATTTCGTTTTTCCAGAAGATTGAATACTATTTGCGGGCGTCAGGGAGCTGCTACGCGGGAGACTCCCGGAGAGTTGGGATGTCCGATTTCATATATATATATTATATATATACCTTTCTTGATAATATTTGTTGATTTTTTAAAAATATTTTAAAGTAAATACAGAGTATTACACGTAGCACCTTTAACCATTTAATCTGGTATTTTAGTTATGCTATAGATTTTACAGGTTAGTGTCTCAGTTAATTCATTATTTCCTTTATACAGTTAAGACACAGTATGCATGATCTTCTCAGCTGATAAGGTCTTGTTTTATAACTACTTGCATTGCGGAAGCTACTGTATAAGCGTATAACTTTTATTTTGCAGATCTATCAACTGATTCATTTTTAATCTCTCTCCCCATGTTTGTATTTCTATCACTACAGGCCTGGTTATGTCTGTTAGCTATGGGTCTGTCCTGCCTGGACCCTACAGCTGGAAACGGTGGTGACGCCACCGTCCTGATAGAGCAGCAGTTGGAGTTTGACTCCTGACCAAACAGAGGTCTCCCATCATTCTTGATAGAGCATGTGTGAATGGGAGTAACAATGTACATTTTTTGTATATTGTAATTTTTAAGAATCTCTAGTAGTCATGTTTATACATATTATATGATACATTTAATAAAATGAAGATGTAGGAAATATATTTCATATTTAATCTGGTTATGATACTTTAGTAGACTACATTTCCCAAATGTATAGAGTTTCTATTTATATTAAGGTAGAAAAATAAACATATTACTGAAAGACCAGCTAACATCATGGTCAGCTAACAGTGAATCATTATTTTAAACGATTCAGTGTTAATGTAAAATACAATTATACATTACTCACATAACAGAACACTCAGATAATGATAGTTTTTACAAATGAACATGATTACAAGCATTAATTCTACTTTACATGTGAATACATTGTTGTACAGATGTTTTGTTTTGCCCACAAGGAGGCAGTGTAGAACAGAAATTGGATCGCAAGGCTGTCTACTCACTAGAGCTGTGCAATGTAATGAACCCACACACATCGGAGAACATGGTCTGTTAAAACAGGCTTTACACGTTTTTTTGAGCGCACAGCGATGTGGGCAGCACATCATGACAAAATGGCAGCAGCAACAGCATATAATCCCTTAGTGCAATATGTTTATTTATTTGCTGTTATGTTGACTGGAAAAACTCACAAAATATTAGTGTAGCGTTTATTAATAGGCTGACATTTGACAAGACTGTTGGCTACAACTATTGTGTAACTGTAATCAGCAGGGAATGCTGATTTCAGTGTTGCTTGAATTCCGAGCTCTAAGTTCCTAGCCTTTGCAAGTAGAGGAGAGGTGGACAGACAGGTTTTTTCTTTGCATTGTGGCGGGGAACTTATTTTTTTCTAATGTCATGGAGGCAGAGTTATGTAAGAGGGGAGAGTCTTCCCGCCTCCCCCTCTGTTTTTGTTTTTCTCAATGAGCCAATGTCTCCTTGCATAGGCCTCCCAGCCTGTCCACTAGGCCCCTTTCCTGGAAACATAGCCTAGTGGAGGCCACTCAGGGGCAGGCCTGTGAGGTGGGAGGAGACTGCACGGGGGCTGGAGGGTGGGTGGGAGGAACGGGGTTCTTCCAGCAAGTCACATGCTTTTTTTACCCTGGAGTCCCAGTCCTACATACGGCTCAGATACTGCGGGTGTTTTTTCGACAGCTATTTTCCTGATTGGATGTATCTAAGTCAGAGTACAGGGGACTACATAGTAGCTTTTGCGCAACCGCAGGTGTGAAATCTAGAAATAGAGTCATAATAACGCATGTCTGTTTTGCATAACAAGCCTTATGTGTGCATTCAAAAGTCAGTAGCAACACAAATCATTCTCATAAACACATTAACTGAAATATCATCTAGATTAATTATGTGTTCCTACACATTCATTCAATGCAATTCACATTCCATTACAAAGTTATAGATTATTTAGCATGCACTATTCTTTTGCATTTGCAGGTGCAGTTATAGTATAGTATTACAAGTGTTAGAGGTAAGAACTCTAGGCCTGCCCTGTATATGACTATATAGCCTACAGTATATTCTGCTGTATTAATGCAGTTTACTAAATTATTTAAAGGTGTAGTCAGTGATTGTCACATAAAACACCTTTTGTCAAATTCAGCAAATATCTACAGTCTGCTAGTTGCGCATTCTGTGTGCAGCTCTGTAAATGGGAATGCAAACATAATGATGCAGACCGCACCACACCACTCTATAGCCTTGGTATTCATTGTGGGGGCGGAGCTTCTGATGGATTACCATATAGCATAGAAGGGAGAGGTGTTCATGTTTTGATCGAGTTCAAATATCAACAATCTATCTCCAAAATTCCTGACTCCATCTTTCATTTCATTAGATGTTCTAGATGGATGAATTGATTAATTGTGGTTTACAGTACATTACTGCTTATAAAAATGTAAATAATAATACAAATTATGGAAAAAACATTCTTTGTATTACCACAATTCACTAATTCATAAGGAGTCTATTTGATGTGTGATATTGTAACAAACAAATTCATAAGAAAGAGCAATTATTTGTACTGTCCACTTTATATTGTGCATAACAATGCATTAATTATATGTGGGCAGCTAGTGGCCTCTGCTGCTATAGCCTATCACTGATTGATCAAAATGTATTACCGATGTTATAGTAGACCATTCTTCCCGCATTACATGGTCAATACCATTTGCACCTGACAAATTAATCAAAGGGCCTCAAGAGACGTTAACACCTTTACTCTCCCTCAAACCCCATGAGAAACTTGTCCACAGACTTAGATTATTTCTCATATTTACATTGTACAGTGGAATAACAAACGTCACATGAAAATATACGGGTTTTGATCCATTAATGCATTGTGACGATTGGGCATTGTAGGCCATGGGGTATAGGTATATAGTCAATCAGTTTGTGTGGGGCCTTTACATTGCCCTAAAATAACGTTAATTCGAAATAGTAGGCCAATAGAAAAAATTGTACATTTGGTAAACCTTATGCTATAACCAATCGGTGTTATTTGAATTTAGAAAAATTGTCACACGGCCTAAGCCTATACAACCGCCTTGTAGACTATCACCACACGATCACAAATAAAAATAGCCTATACGTCCTTCATGTAGGCATGCTCACAAATATTTTATTAAAGTGAGTAGGCTTAATAAACGCAACACAGCCTAAGTTAATAAATACTCTTACGACTGGTGCATTTTTACCAATTCGTCGCTAACTACGTATTGCCATAATTGCCCTCCCAAAAATGTGTTGCCGTCCATCACAATACATTTTTATTTTCTATAAATAATATGGTCACATTTTTGAGTAAAGCCTATAAACTAACATTGTTAAATTGTAGGCTATTTAACCGTTAGTTAGCCTAAATAATTGTAGCACACGGATTGCTATATAAAAATCATATTGATGTTTGACTAGTGTTAAAACCATAGGTTAAAGTTAAAACCAGCGCTGGAATGTGTTTTGTGTGAAGCGTGCAGAATGGAGAGGAATGCCTTTGCAACTCCCACTTTCCAAACGTCCAATCTGAAGCAAGTGGTGGTTTCAAGGCGCCCAGGGAGTCCCAGTCGAAGAAAAACAAAGCCTTGGGTAAAAATAAAAATAACATTATATATAACGATATGCGGAATCATTAACAATTTGCAAACACGACGTGGTCGATCTATTTCAAGTATTTTTCTATACACGTCCCCTAGGCATATTTGGCGATGTTGTTTATCTGTAGTAAGGGGAACTTGAAACCGCCCCCTTGCCCCATTTCCTCGGTTGTTTTCCTTCTTTCGCCTGGATTCTCCATGTTGTTGGTGCTAAAGTGAGGACTTCGAAACGGCAGGAGGGGGGTGTTCGCTAATATAGCCTTAGAAAAGCTGAAACGCGAGGCTGAGAAAATCGCAAATAGTCTTCAACACATAATTTAAGTGCCGTGCCCCTCCCAGGTGGACGAGAGAAGAAGCGGGGGAAAATGAACATTGTAACAAAATTCTAATCTTATCCGGATTGTAACGTGCGCCTACGGATGACAGTGGTATTGGCGATAATTTAGTTACTTGTCAATAAAACCTAATGAAGGCTGCTTATCAGTGTTCGGGGATAGGATTTGATTTTGAGGGCTCTGTGATTGTCAGATGGAAAGTTCTATTATCACCCAAGTGCAGAAAGAAGACGTTCAAGTGTCACCGAAAACAGGTAAGAAATACCAATTTGTTATCGATATAATGCATTTTAATATCTGTCCATATGCCCCATGTTAACCAAAGAATTATTTTCACAGCATTTTAAACGACTAGAGTATTGTATTAATCGTTGAAAAGCCTAGCGCGTCCATTTGACAGTTCAGTGCCGAAGACGTTGGATTGAGCGCGATCCTCGAAGCGAGTATCTTTTTTACACCCCATACGCTGACCTGTAATTTAATGTATTGCTATTGTTTGATGAAATGAATACGGTAAAACAGATTTCTTGCGATTATTCTTTTTTATTTTACTAGTGAACATGCAGAAATATAACATGCAGTGTACATAGCAAAATATTCACCTTGTTTGAATTTTGAAGACCACATAAACGAAATTTATATTGATTGCCTCCTGCTCATCTCGATATTTTATTCTATGTAAGCAAATGCGCACTTGTTTAACTACAAATGGCATCCACATGTCTCTATTGTTTATCCTGTTGTTGTTGTTGTTGTTGTTGCCTTATGGTCTATTATTATGCAAATCTATGTTAACATATGTTGATACAAATAGTGAGTTCTCAATGGTTTTTGAATTACGTTCAGTTCTTAAAATTAAGATTCCATGTGTTTTTGTTTATCTGGTTCCAACCTGTTTGGCATATTCCACTTAGCCTACTACAAGGTACAGTGTGTGGGTACAGTAGGCTTTACACGTCGCACCACAGGCAGATATTAGGCTACAGTATTGTATGTTTTTTTTCACTGTCTTGGGAAGGGGGAGGGGGTTGTAGTAGCCTATAGATAAGAGCGCGCCAGTGAAAATGACTGCACTATTTTCTAATGTCTCTGTTTTGGTTTTATAACGTGTAACACGACATAATGCATATAATAGATATATTCGACCATGTAAGTCACAATTTAGCTGGATCCTTGAATGGCTGGGTGAACAGCCATGTTAGATAAACCAGGTGCCGCGGTATTGACAGTGGAATGCACAAACACGCCCCTCTATACACACACCCTCCTGCTGCCCATTGTAGCGCGGTTTCAACGATTCCTTGTTTGCACCCTTTTCTTCCGTGTTCACAATTATGGCCCAGTGCAGCATATGCTATCTTTTGTAGTTTTTGGAGGTAGCCTGCTACTAATATGATAATATTTTTCAAGTTGTGTTTTTGACATTGAAGAGGATTCATGTGTGATTTTGTCCTTGGAATTATTCTCACAGAATAACTAGGATAAAGTAACCTATATTTTTCAGTGTCTTTTGTTGTATAGTCATGTTGTTGTTTTTTCTCCATTAAAAATATTTTTTCTAAGCCATTAAGGATTATTTAAGACTAATCGACTAATGTGTTATGTCATAGCCTATAGCACATGCCCAATACTTTTCTCATGGGAAATTGCAATAGGCCTACAATCCAATCAAAGTAATGCAAATTCAAATCCTTCTGTGTTTAGGGAATGGTTGGCATAGGCTACTGTAGGCTATTTTGTGTGCCTGTGGCATGACCACATTAAGGTCCAGTGTCCAGTGTTCCCTAAACATAGTGTTATGTAACGTGATCGTGGTCACAAAAAAGGCAAGGTTCAGAGTGGACAACAGTGGTATAAAAATGACAGGCCATAAACTGTGCATGAATTGGCCCTGTTCATCAACCGATTCCCATTGGTATGAATTTAGTCAGTAAAATATGAGAACACTTCACTTTGCAAGTCCTTACACGAAAATACATGTTACTTGTAAAGCCTATAGCGTTGTCAAGAATGTTTACCCCCCCTGCTTTAGCATAGTGCTGGGATGCCCACAGTGGCTGATCAAAAACTGGCACAATGCATCGAGGTGTGACCGCCTGCCTGTGTCTTGACTGACTGACTGACTGACGACAGTCAACTCAGAGAAAAAGGTCTTTGAGTTTAAAATGGTTGGAATGTTTTCTGTCTGTGCTTTCCGCTGAAGGTACCACTGAGAAGTGTGGCTTTCCCGCCCCCTGTGATTATATAACGTGTACCAGCCGCTTCCAGTGGCTGGGCAACAACAGCAGCCGAGGCAGTCTCATTAAAAACACATTTCTTGTGCAGACTCTGCCGTCCCTGTAGACGGACAGCGAATGCCTCTAGGAAAGAGGGAAGCACTGCCTATGTGGGCTGCAAGCCAATGATTTCTTAGTATAATTCACATTATCTTAGAAATTTAATTGTTTATTATTTTATTTTCTCTTTTGGTTGAATTGCATGGTACAATGATTTAGTCCACCCACCCATTCTTTTACAATGAGATGCGATATTGTGTGGAAAGGGTACAGTAATTGGAAGCCTTACATGATATGTATTGCGTTATATCACGCCTTTAAAAGGCTGGATATGCAGTTTTGGTCACTGTGGTTTTCCTTTGCCCAACAGGCCAGGTGAGCAGGGCTTCCCTGAAACAGCCTAGGAGCTGTAACATCTTCAAGGCGCTCTTCTGCTGCCTCCAAGCTCAGGATGGCCCTAAAGTGCCACTACCACCTCCACCAACACCACCTTCCCAACATGCCTTGCTGGAGTCACAGGAAAATGGGGCGGTTGTCAAGGTAACACTATTCTTATGCAAGGCAGTCATTTACAGTTTTTAAAACCGTTTTGAAAAAAGAAACTTAGGTAATGCATAACCACACACAATATGCACACTACAATATGTGTATGTGACAATAAAAGCACATTTACCTTTACTAAATACATATTTATTATTTTTAAATATTTTGTAGAGCAATAAATAAATATTACTTAATTGCTTTTACTCGAGAAGGATTTCTTTTTATTTGACGTTTCATTTTTTTTCTGCTAAATTGCAGTAAAATAGTTTACAGTGGTTGGAATTTTGGCATTAAGTAGCACACAAACACCACAAACACATCTGTGACATCGTACATCACATTAAGTGTGATTTTGTTTATACAACGCTATAAACTCTGAACACCTTGAACGCTAAACACAACTGTCTGCGGATACGAAATCACTTTGATCTTAAAATGTGATTCTCCAAAGACTATAAGCATGCCTGAGCCACTATCAATCTTCCAAGCAAAGAGATAAATATATACACTGTGGGCTCAGCAATACAGTAGCTGAGGTTGGGGGGGGGGTTTAACTGTGTTGAACGATGAACCTGCAAGCATAGTTAGAGCTTGAGAGCCCTGGAAGGTTTTTTTAATGAGATGCCATGTTTGTTCATGTTAAGGAGTGTCTTCCAATAGCAGCAAACAGGAAGCAGCATCTGTCTGGCCTGGCTATTGAAATGAAACTGAAATAGATATTTGTGACTATAGCCTTGCTATGGGTTGTTGTGAAAATGAGTACTATTATGCATAATAAAACATGTCTTTGTTTATTTATTTGTTGTTTCATCATAACCTGCTTGACTGAAATGTACTAGTGGTGTTGGCCTGGCCACATACATGTGAAATGACGAAGTCTCAGTGTTTCAAACTAACAGTTGCACGCCTGTCTGCATCCTGTCAGCAGTCAGAACCCAGCCTTCTGCCTGAGGTGAAGGCCCAGGACCAAGGAAAGATATGTGTAGTCATAGACCTGGACGAAACCTTGGTGCACAGCTCATTTAAGGTATCCGCCACACCTTTTGATGCCAGATTCTTTCTGAATTGCAGGACTATTTATAGAT
Source organism: Amblyopsis hoosieri (assembly GCA_027564755.1). NCBI lineage: Eukaryota > Metazoa > Chordata > Actinopteri > Percopsiformes > Amblyopsidae > Amblyopsis > Amblyopsis hoosieri. The sequence goes on along the minus strand of JAODUE010000022.1, from coordinate 4,458,615 downwards.
ATTTCATAAATGCTAGCAACTAGTCTTAAAGCAGTGGGTAAAGCAGTGGTCTCCACAGAGGGGGTCCAGGACAGCTTGCTTTCAAGAATGTTATTTTATTTTATATTTTTGGGTGGAGGGTTTGGGGCCACAGTGTGTGTTACAGTGATGGCAAATTCCTCTTGTGTGCCATTGATCAAAATGTTTCAGAACCACTTGAATTGTTTTGTTTTAAAACTTGCATGATAAAGCAAGGCTGTACTGTAGGCACGCTGGTTCTGTTCAAATAGTTTGCTTATTTGTGTTTTGAGGTCTTTCTAGTCCCCTAAAAACATAAATTGCACATGGGGAACATCAAGTAAATAGCATACTGTTTATGTAGGCTATGCACTGTGATTTATGGCAGTAGTGTTAAGACTGATTCAGTGTGTCCAGTGTTTAGCGGATATGTAATGCCATGTGAATGTACATAGTACATACATAGTACATAGCTCATGCTCTCTGTGTTCTATCTCCAGCCTATTAGTAATGCAGACTTCATCGTGCCTGTGGACATAGAGGGGACCACACACCAGGTAAAGTGATGTTTGTTTGTGTGTGTACCTGCTCCAGAAGAGGAGGCGCAGGAGGGGTGTTGGGTGGTGTGTTTGTGTATGTATGTTGATGTGTTTGCAGTGGTTGCTGAGCTGTAAAGGGATGGGTCTTGTACAGTTACTTGCCAGCCTTGTTATGGCTTCCAAGAGCCCTCTACTGGCCATATATTAACAGTAAGATTGACAACAAATGGAAGCTGATAATTCTGCAACTCAAGAGTAGATCCTTTTTATTTAAAAAATAATTTGAAGAATGTGTTGAAAGATTTCAAAGTAGCAGTGTTGAGTTGTGGAGCGACTGCCATGGAAATGTGTGTGTGTGTGTGTGTGTGTGTGTGTGTGTGTGTGTGTGTGTGTGTGTGTGTGTATATACCTCATGCCATCTGATTCCTTGGATCCCCCGAGCATGCGAGGACCTGCATTTCTGGGCACCTACCTGGTTCAAGTAATCCAGGATAGGCTGGTTAACACCTGCACGGCCTATTCTTGATTACTTGTTTCAGGAACTGACCACTGGCAACAGAGGGTTGGACGTTTGTCGGAAGGAAACAGCGGTCACAGTGTAACTCGCAAGGAAAACCTTTAACTGAGAGTTGGTAGTCTAGCGGAGTTTGGTTTATCAGCCGTTTGTCTGTTTTCTAATTTCTATTTTATTTTTTATTCTTCAGGTGTATGTCCTGAAGAGGCCGTATGTTGACGAATTCCTACAAAGAATGGGAGAGTTGTTTGAATGTGTTCTGTTCACAGCGAGTCTTGCCAAGGTATCTCATTTCAGCTCGACCACAGATATATCGCAACTTATTTTTAACATGGCTGTTTTTTTGTTTGTTGCAGATGTCTGATTTATTCTTTGACTTTTAGATGTCTATTTGCTGTGATAGCTACTGCTTAACCCGCTTTTAGTCACCATAGTAATTATATTATTTCTATATTAAAGCTTTAGTTCATCTCTGTGCCTTATAGACGTATAGCTAGGTTAGTGCTACCTGATATATCAAACCTACTCTCCTCTATGTCCCTACCTGTCCCTTGGCCTCTGTCAGTATGCAGACCCAGTGACCGACCTGCTGGATAAGTGTGGTGTCTTCCGAGCCCGTTTGTTCCGCGAGTCTTGTGTCTTCCACCAGGGATGCTATGTTAAAGACTTAAGCCGGCTAGGCAGAGATCTCCACAAAACCCTCATCTTGGACAACTCTCCGGCCTCATACATATTTCACCCTGAAAATGCAGTGCGTGTTGTTTCTTTTTGTATTTGTTTTGGTGAGGATCTGAGGAGTGCTTTCAGAATGAGGTGTCCATCCTTAGTAGTGGGCCTTGTGCAAAAATACAACTATATTTAAAGGGCTTTGCCTCTGAGGCTATTTGCATTCATGTAAAGTAATAACACTGTTGTCATGACTCCCTACCCCAGTCTATATGTGGAAAATAACAGGGAGACATCTGACTACTGTAAAAATTTACTCAATGAACACTTGTATATTATAATTCTATACATATTCTATGTATAGAATTGTGCTTATATATTTCTTCTACTGTCTATATTCCTCAGGTTCCAGTGGTCTCGTGGTTTGATGATGTGGATGATGCAGAGCTCCTCAACCTTTTGCCAGTGTTTGAGGACCTGAGTCAGGCAGATAATGTTTACACCAGGCTGGACCAGTTGAGGGGGCCCTAGCTCATTAATCCAAGAGAACCTGCCTGAAATCTCCAAAACTGCAATTATTTCACAAAGAAGAGATGCTGAGGTCAACCTTCTAGACAGAGTTCTTTATCTGCCTTCTACACTAAATATACATTTAAATATGTCAGTCTATGATTATAGCAACGCTATGACTGGAAACGTACCCCATGGTATCTTTTGGTTTTAACCTGAAGCGTAGACTGCAATCTGAGTAGACTGCAGTCTGTATTGTAGTCATAGACTGCAGTCACTCTGAACATCAGAATACTGGCAGCCAAGAGAATGAGGAAAAACAACCAAAAGTAGTCCATTAGCAATCACTCCAGCTACTATGATTAAGTGGTTCTTTTGCCAAAGCAGAAGCCTGCCTTCCTGCCCTGACTTGACGTTGGGATGTTGTTACACTATTGTGCCTTTTGTAGGAACAAAACAAAACATCAGCTCAAGTTTTCTTTCCACAACCAACAGGTTTTATAAAAACTATTTTTTCTTCTTCAAGAAATCTATTTTTAAGTAGTAAACATGGTTCATCTATGCAACCCACTTCTGTAATTACATAGATAAGACCTCCTATTTAGATAGTATTTGCATATAACAAATGTTAACATCAGCCTTATTTACAGTAATATTGTTTTATTGTTGATTTACAAGTATATCAGCAACAAACAAATGTAATTGTACTTCTTTGTACTGTAAAGACAATATTTTTGGTTAAATGCATACAGTTTAAAGTGGTCAGTTTTATATGATTATATTGAGAAGAAGACGAGAAGCAATGTATTGGGGCTTATATCGTTTCGGAATTCCATATGGTCATTTGAAAACAGACACACTGGAATATTTAGGTGGCACATAAGATGGACATAAACTGCCACACTTTCAGTCAAGGTTACATCTAGTAAGTTAGTTAGGAAAACAAATGCACTTGTTTTGTACTGACAGTTCTAAAAGCGTGCCTTTGAAATATCTGACAGAGATAGTGTTCTGCATAGTCAGAGATGTATGCCCAGTGCCCAATCTCTGAACTGTAGTCATGCTGAGCGTGAGAAGACACTGTCAAGCTCAAGTTAAAAGCCATGTGGCCATGGTACTTGCAGTGCAACACTTGAAAATATCATCAGATATGGTGAATATTTGCTGTTTGCTTGTTTTCTGTATTTATTGTCCAAGAACTGTATTGCCCAGTACTTCCTACAGCTGAAAATTTGAGGATGTACATTTGTCAACCTTGTTACTGGTGTTTAAATGTCCATACTTTTTTGTGGCATTCAGTAGCCTTTTGTCAATGGATAGTGCCAGCTGTTAATTTGACCATCAGTTTACTGAGGATTTAGGTTCTTAAGCAGTTAAAATACAGTAATTAACATAGCATAAAAGTCACACTGACCACAGCAGTTTTTTTAAAAGACTGAGAACAAATGGGTTGCTTCTTGGCATTACGTGTTTGATGCAATTTGCCTGCATGTTTGCCAGAGTTCAAGTTACCCAATAATACAATCAACGACCAAAAGTGTTTGTATAGGCAGTAATGATTTCACTGTCTGTTTAATATTTATCAACACAAATGAAAGATGTTTTTCTATCTGATCAGACCAAAATCAAACTGATTTCAAAGTAAAAAGATAAAAATAAAAGTTGATATTTTACAAAACGTGTGTTGTATTATGTTTTTAGTAGGCTATTCAAGAAGGAAAACCATATCGCCTTATTTGATACCATCTCAACAGAACCTAGGTAAACTGGGGGATGTTTAATTTGGTGCAACGCCTATGCCTCATAATGTTCATATAACCCACGTAGGCTACAACACATTATCATATCATTATCAGGCGAAGAGGTTCTTAAACATTTCCATGCAATTTACACCTAAGCTAAAAGCACATGCTTTTCAAACTACCCTTTCAGACAATGGGAACAAACGTTATTTGAAATAATTCCGTCAACGAACTAACAGCTCGAAATCTCAGGACTTGAGCTTCAGTCTATCGTTCAGTCCCAGGTGATATATTTTAGAAATAGACATACCGTACCAAGGATCACGATATGTGCTAAATTATCTGAATTTAGATCAGTTACAATATGCCTATCAATATATTTACCCAGGCAAGGAATCTATTTTATTACGCGTAACCTAGCTACTTGCGAAGAAATAGTCCTCATAAAACGAGGTAACTTAAAAATAGACATCGTTTACAAATCGTACCGTACGGGGTAAGCTACCGGTACATGTACGGTACGGTACTTGACTTGCGTCTTGAAAAAAAATGATGTGCAAGAATCATGACTTGACATGCAGCCAAACTAAATTTCCATGGCAGCCATTTTAGGTATACTAGTAGTAGTACCGGTAGTGGGCTATTGGGATAAGCTACAACAAGACGTTTATTTCTTCGAATGCGATTTCGAGGACCTCGTTTTTGTTGTAGGCATATAAAGACGAAGTACAACAAATTGCACCAGTATATAAATCCCCATGGAGATAAGTTGTTATTGGTCGATTTGGCGTAAGCCTACTGGTTAGTTCTCGCTCATTCTGGATTCAGATGTCGTGATACAGCAATACCCCTCCGCCGAAATCACTCAAATGAACTCCTTACACTTTGGGCTGTTGTAATTTTTCTATTCGGAATGCCCGTTGTACGATGACACACATATAGACTAATAATTAACAAAGGTTATGATATTAATACCCATCTTACTGCGACCGTAGGAAGGTAACTGGTAACAGTATGCGAAGGGACCGTTTTAGGCGGGGGAAACAGTTTCAGCACGACACGTGCGCCAGTGTTTTAATGGGCGTTGCCTTAATGACATCAGTGTGTTACTAGGCGCTGAGTGACACGTACTGTTTTCCACTACAAATATAATACACAACAGGAAGAAGTAAAGATATTGGACCCTGGAAAGAGAGGTGCGTGCTGAAGTTCGTGTTTGTGTAATATATTTGTTGTACTGCAGTTAATGTTGCTAGACAATTCATCGACAAATGAACGGAACGTCGAGCGTTGTTAACTGATACGTATACGTGCTACTGTAGCTCGCTAGCACAATTGTGTTAACGTTAGCTTGTTGGCTTAAGTTAGATATATAAGCTAGCTAGCAAGCGCTAGCTACCATCTTGTGTGTCAGCCACTGTTGGTAACTGTCAACTATACAAACACTGCTTAGTTATTCATGCTCCGTTATGAGGGCCAGTTTGTGCACTAGTGTGATAGAGCTCCTTTGTGTATGTAATTGCCAGTATTGTTGGGAAAGTATGTTACAAGTACGGTACCGTACTGGTAATCATTTTGGATTGCTGCTACGATACCGTAATGAAGAATTACACTTGAGCCGTAATACCATAATCATTATTTACTAATGTCTATTCTTACCTGGTCTGATCTGTGCCTGGGCAGATATTGTTACTTAAAGCTTACTAAAAAGCTCACCAATTAAACTACTTGTTTGTTGGGTTTCTAATTGTGGAAGCAGTGAATCAAGATCAAATGGCCTTGGACTAGGGTACTTTAGATTTGTTTTACCTTTTGTTGTTTCAGTTTGATTGACTATTCCATGTTTTCGTCTAGACAGGCTAACACCATAAGCAAAGATCTGTAGAGATCTCAAACCCTGGATCCAAGATGAACGTGTTTGACCGTAACATCAACTTTGATTCTCTATTCAAGTTCTCCCAGATGTAAGCAAGCAGTACAAGTCATTTATATGTAACCTGTTCACTTAAATTATAACTGATTGGGACAAATGATAAAACATTTTTTAATGGTCTTGTAAATTGTCTTCCATTTGTATTACAGCCCTCATTCCACCCAGGTGCACTTGAAGAATGTCTACTCCAGCTTGGCACTTTGCATGTTTGTGGCCGCTGCGGGCTCTTATGTCCATGTTGTCACCCGGCTTTTTCAGGTAATATCAACTCAGTGCAACAGTTCACCTGATGACAGCGTGTTCATTTGCATGAATTCAGTTATCCAATGAACAATACAGAACACACAAGTTCAGGCAGACAAGAGATGGTGGAGGGTTGTTTTTATTAAGCTTGTTCTTTCAGTTTTGGTTTGGCCCGGTTCACGCTGATCACAAGTGGATAGCTCAGAATGGGCCTATGTCATTTCATACCTACCTGGCATTAGAATATATCTATGGGATTCTTTTTATTTTTCAGAGGTTGTGGAAAAAGAGCAAAATGACCTCTAAATAAACTGTTTCCAATGAACATCATTAGTTTAATTAAGATATTTGCCTATGTGCAGTTAATGCACAGAAGTCCATACAGACACTAAATATTGGTGCTACATAGACAGTCCATTCGGACTGTGCTAGTGACAATTTACACCACCGTGTCTGCAGAAGTATACTTTAGGTGAATATATATTTAATTTACAATCCTTGAAATGCCTTTGATCCTATAATTAGATTGATATTGTCGTGCATATTTCCTTACAAATATCAATCTTTGTCAGGGAGGTATCTTGTCACTACTGGGGTCTCTTGGGATGATGTTCTGGTTGGCCATGACTCCACACAACTCTGAGACAGAGAAGAAGAGACTTTGCATTCTGGCAGGCTTTGCTTTCTTTACTGGTAAGCTGGCAATTGCTCAATACATTTACTTTGAACACAGGCTTCTGGCTAGTGAACCATATTGGGGGGGGGGAGAGAGAGAGAGAAGATCG
>JAODUE010000022.1:4425795-4448001 GCA_027564755.1 Amblyopsis hoosieri | reverse complement strand
CCCCCCCCCCCCCCCCCCCCCCCCCCCCCCCCCCCCCCCCCCCCCCCCCCCCCCCCCCCCCCCCCCCCCCACCCAGGAGCGCTCCCAGACAGCATCATTCACTGTGCTGTATGTCTAGCAGCAGCCATGACAAGTGGCATGGAGCCTCATTCAGCACAAGCACATGGTCACTGCTGGATGTGCCCGTGGGCTAAGGCTGTAGTCTCAGCCTCTGCTGTTCATTAGCACTACATCACATAAGCTGTGCTGGATGTCTGCATATGCATACTATACCCCTGTAAACTCCACAGCACTTTCAGGAAGAAATTCATTAGCTCGTTCGTTAGCCTTGTCACTCACAAGTCTGTATACGTCATTCCGTAAATCCTAGCCTACTTATTTCAATTATTAAATTATAATTATGTTTTTATTTTAAAATATTAAAATATGTAACTCTTTTGGTCATTGAGTTATGTAGTTGGTCGTCGTGCATGTCACTCAAAAAAGGGTCCAAGATTGCATCCCAGACTTTAGTAAAGGCTGGATCTGTGAGACTAAGGCAACAATAAACAACACACAGGCAAGTCCATAAATCAGGATTCTGCCCAGAATGCCTAAAACCCCCCCCGAGAAAAACACTGAGCTTAAACACATATTAAATCTGCTTTACAGCCCTCAAACCCCGTCCCCCACCTGCAATATGAGAAATTTACATTTTAAATTCCAAACCGCACACACCCTCTGGCTGGGGTGGCAACCGTTCTGCACTGTTTCCGTGGCAACGGAGGCTTGCAGAAGCCTATTGGTGGTTCAGTCGGGATATAACATTACCTGTCTCTCTCTGTGAAATACACAATCATTAAAATATAAATGGGCAGGAATTCTGGGATTTCAAACGGTGGCATGTGAGAGCGCTCTTGGTAGACAATAAAATAAGCCAGCAGCCACATCGGCCTGTGTGCCGCGCTCACATCGGACTAATGAATGTGGTGGTAAACTAATTAATTCTCCATGGAGCGTAGGCCCACATGCCCAGGGAGGTGAACACATGTGGCTTGTGGTGGCTCAAAGGTGCTTCAACAAATATGGGAATGATTTCCATTTTAAATCGCAAAAGCAAATGTTCAAGCATGTACATTTATTTACATACAGTATTAGCAGTGTGGCGTAGATACTGTATGTGCGTGTTGTAGGGCTGGCCCCAAATATTTGACTATTCGTTCGTTGTGTATGTATTCAATTTAAATATTGGGATTCGAGTATTCGTTTTTTCACATTATGCATGCATGTTTTTCCCATTAATACCTACTGTCTCCATATAAACCCACATGTTGAAATGTAATTTCCTGCCCTACACAGTGTCATCAACATAATTGATTGCAATTGGCTTTGTTTATAAGAAGAGAGTGAGGCTATTCATTCAACACACACTCTTATTGGGTAATACAGGAGGTATATGCTATTTGACAGCTCTGACTGGCTCACTACTCAGTGTTTGCCCATAGATTACATCATATTTCATCAAGTGCCCTCCTCGATTGCTGTATAATGCCCTAAGTCTCCAAATATGTATGCTTATGTTCGAAATGCAAATGCAATCACAAATGAAGTGATCACTTTAGAAGTGATACTGATGCAAGTTAGGCTGAATTCTCACCTTCCGTTTCTAATCAGGCCTCTGTCTCTCTGAAAGGTAACTGCAGTGGAGAGATGAGAAGGTTAGCTGTTGCAGCAGTTCAGAATAACACGGTTATTACACCAGTGTTAATGTCATTCCCTGCTATGATGGAGTGCATGTAGCTGACATACCTGCACGGGTGAAGGTGAATGACTGAACTGCAAAGCAACGAGACAGAAAATCATCAAAATCGCAAACAACATCATGAGCAACAACATATAGCTTATACTGTAATCATGTTCTGGAAATGTATTGCGGAATCCACTGTGGTTTCTATTACACATATTATTGCTACTATTGCTGAAATACATCATGAGTGATAATAACCAACTGCCACATGATTCCCTTGCATGCCCATAAAAGAACATTGCACACCTAAAATCTCTACACATTTTCCCATTATCATGCAAACAGCGCAGGCCGTGCTCTGATAACGGAGGGGATGTTAACTCACTTATCTCAAATGAACACTTGTGATGGGACTGCGTTGGCAGGCGATGCACATCAGTGCACAGTGAATTAAAGCAAATAGGGCCTCATTTCCCTCTGCGCTGAATACATTTCCTTTTGTTCTCCAGCCTGTACGGTGGCCCACATGGAGGCGCATGTGGCTGGCAGAGAGCTAGGCAGCTATGAAGGGGTCTTGAGACTATTTCAATGATTCATATATATATATTCATATATATATTCATATATATATATTCATTCATATATTCATATATATATATATATTCATATATATATATATTCATATTCATATATTCATTCGCACGCATGCTAAAGTCATAGTCTTCCATGTATGGGAACCATATCAGGGTCACTACCTTCCTGTCTAACTGAGTAATATCTCACCAGGTGTCGGCTTGGGCCCTGCAATGGACTTTGTCATTGCCATTAATCCAAGGTACGCCAGCGGCTTGTCGCGTTTAACCCTCTGAAATAAGTGTTAATACAATCAACATTAATGCCAAGGAGAAATTGTACCATGTGTTATTTTCTAAATTTTTATTATTTACATTAGTCATAGAGGTGTGCAGTTTTTAATGTAGCCATGAATGGCTTTTGTCCACTTGTGGAAATAGATTTGTAAGCCTCTATAAATGTTTAACTTCAGTAGGTTGTTCTGTAGTACTCCCCAAATGTAATAGCATGTGGTGGTTATTGTTTATTTCTGTCTTTACAGCATCATTGTGACAGCTTTCCTGGGGACCTCCATCATTTTTATTTGCTTCACTCTCAGTGCTCTCTACGCCAAACGCAGGAGCTACCTTTTCCTGGGAGGTACATACTTCTGTGTCATTGAGGCCATGACCTGTATGCAGCTATCACACTTTCTCTAACACTAAAGCAGTTGTACTGTATATGCCATACATTGCAATTAATTTCCACAGGCTCTTTCTCTCCACTTCCCAATGTCCCACATATATGATTATTCTACTTTACCATTCTACACAAAACATTAGCATTTTCTTTTGTAGACAGTCTTAACATAAGATTATTATTATTATTATTATTATTATTATTATTATTATTAAATGCCCCTTGTTACCAGAACTGTATAGTATGGTGTCATAGATTTTCTTTTACTTACCTCTCAGGAACTCTGATGTCTGGTCTGTCCCTCCTGTTCCTTATGTCCATTATGAACATGTTTTTCGGCTCTGTGATGCTCTTCAAGGTAGCTGAGCAGTTTATCCTATTATACAATCAGCCCACATGTGGAAAACGTTGCAGCAGCGCTGAACCACCTCTCTGTTCCATTCTGCTAGGCACACATGTATCTCGGCCTGATCATCATGTGTGGCTTCGTTCTGTTCGACACTCAGCTCATCATTGAGAAAGCAGAAAACGGAGACAAAGACTACATCTGGTGAGCACCCACGTCATAAATCTGCTGTAATCATTTATGAAGAACGTGAAGCAAATGTTTAAAAGGCCACCCATGGGAATACTACAGTACAGACAAGATTCACTTTAGCTGAAGCTAATATGCGGTGCATGTTTTGTTTTATTTGATTGTAAACATGAAATTCATGCATTTTATTTTTCTTGTTTCAGGCACTGTGTGGACCTCTTCCTTGATTTTATCACCATCTTTAGGAAACTAATGGTCATCCTTGCCATGAATGAGAAGGTAAAGTTGATATTTAATTATACACCTAATCTTATGAAGCTTTCTTTATTATTAGTATATTTGATCCCTTTACACCCTGCATAAATACACAATTGCCTTAAAAAATAACTGATTTATTTTTATTTTTTCACATTTATTTATTTTTCCAGGACAAGAAGAAAGAAAAGAAATAGTGAGAGCAAAATGTGTGGAAATAAAAAATGTAAATCAATCTGTGAGATGAGGCACAATTTGCAGGCTGGTGGTGCTTTCACTTTCTATCTTAATTTCTTGAATTAACTCCTATGTGGTCTTATAACTCAACTTAATTTGATTTACAACTTACATGGTTTGAATGTGAGTATATGGTGAACTAATGCTAGTCCCTTTTCTTTGGCTGTGAATGGTAAAGTAGAGTAATGCTGCAGTGATCGTACTTGGCCACTAGATTGGAGTGTTGTCCTATAAAGGCATCCTAGAAGCTGAGCAGCATTTAGGTTCTCATATTACTTTTATGTGCCATAACTTTTACACAATAGGCTCCTTTAGCGGGTCATGTGAGCTTCTGAGACTGATTGTTTTATTTGAAGTTATGTAATTTCTATTTGTAGTTCTCCTTAAATCACTCAAGTTGTGTGCAACAAGAAATACGGTGTTCAGAATGCATCCTCTTGTAATTATTTATTCCCACAAAATATTGTTGTTGACCAGTCAGGAGATTGGGCTCTGGCAGGTGTAGGACAAAAGTCATTGCAGCCTGCCTACATTTTCCAAGAAAAACAACACTGGTCACCTATTCAAATGTATCTATGTAAATGTGGCTTTCAAACAATAAACACTGTCAACAATACCGGGTCTCTAGAAATTAGTATGCCAAATGACGTGATGTTAACTACAACCTTTTTGGAAGTCTGTATACTGTGAAGAATTTATTTTATGGATGTACTATTGAAAATCTAATTTGATACATTTGCTCAAATAAATTTGTTGAACGTGATAAACTGAAGCCATTTTGTTTTGATTCCAGGTGTCTTGTAATATGGAATACTCCAAACTGCTATCCCACATATTGTAATACAAAGAAATACTACAATAAGAAACTGGGACTAAATCAAAACAGTTTAATTAGAAAGTTGAAAAACTGGCAGTTGGTACATATGACCTCTATTAGCTAAGGAACAACAGAAATGTTGACATACAAGATATGAACTGAACCTACTAAGCAAGATGACTGCAATTTTCACAGAAGGATTACAAAAAGATTCCAAATGCAAATGTACATTCACTTAAAATAAATAAATAATAAAAATACATATTCATTGAATAGTGTAGCCATTTCTCTTTTCTATGATATTATTGCTGGTATATATTACCTTTTAAAACGTATTATGATTCAAAACACAGACATTCTGACAACCGCTCGGTCGCAAAAGAGAAATAAACAAAATTGTTTATACATTTAATTTGTAATGTATGAGTTTATCAATTAATCACAGACATGAACATTACTTTTTTTTAGGAGTTCAATAAGGAAATACTATGTTTCAGTACATTACATTGTGAACTGATGTCGAGAACAAAATGGATACATTAGTACAGTATGTCGGCTATTTGAATGCTTAGCGATTCATTGCTTTTATAAAACCCTCTAACAGGGTCAGATGAAAGACTGAGGATGACGCAAAATTCCGCTATTTCATTTTTAGCTTGCCCATGCTTTTGTAGTTCAGTATACAAGAACGGAAGTGCCCACACTCATTCAACTCATTGTGAAAAACCGAAGGTGTGTACAACCTTCCCTTCTCTTAATTAGGTGGCTTTTGGTATTGTGTTTATTAGAAATCCTGAGGATAAGTCCATGAATCAATCATTCCTGTTGCGACAGCATCAAAAGAATGTTCTGGCAGACAGAAACAAGAGCACAGTTCCTTTCCATGTTCCTCAAAAGTGGTGGGGTCAGCAGCATTGCAGTACAGCTAGCAATCAAGGCCATTACCACTGCTAGGATATAGCGTGTCTCCACTAGGGGGAGCGTTTGCCCTCCGCTTTCATCCCTGGCTGCCGCAGGACGACAGGCTGTCATACAGAGAATCGCTGAGCGACTCTGGGGTCTCAAGGACTTGAGGGCGGCTGGGGGACAGCGCCTCCTCTGGCCGCTCCCTGAGCAACTCCAGCCCTGCCTCCCGACTCATCTCGGGCACACTGGGAGTACGAATCTTCCCCCTGCGGCTCAGCCCCGACTGTACCGGGACGGGCAGGTTGCCTGGGTCGGCCCCACGGCTAGATGAGGGGCCGACAGGCTTCACACTCTGGAGAGATCACAGCAGCACATATTTTACTGTATGTAACATGTTGGATGTCAAGAATAACGCAACAGCAAATCATTCAATTGTGAATCTTTAATATGCAGGCGCTTCATAATTCATCTGGGAGTGCGATTGTGCGTTTTACATTATGTAAGATGTGAGTGCAGGCTTAAAAATGTTGACCTAAATGCTTTTTAACTGCCCGCAAAGCTTTTCCAATATGGCAGAGATAAAGCCCTTTCACACGGTCTTATCAAGCACAGTCCCCAAAATGCGGCCAAACGGCTTAGCACTGTACGACTCAGCTAAAATTAACTTGTCATTTTTATTTTTTGGCGGAAAACCTGTTGGTAATCCTCTGCGGTCAACGCACCGCTCGGAACGGCGATCCATAGGAAGCAGGTTCTTCCTCTTCTTCCTCTACAGCCAGGTAGACCTCTGTGGGGCCAGATGGAGTCTTCAGGTTAGGGAAGGTCCATGTCTTGGTGCGCGCAGAGAAGACATTGCTTCCGTGGACCTCTTTCTCTGTAGCAGGAACAAAAGACACTGATTCACAGCATACTTGAAGATATTTACCAACACATTAGCTGATAGATGTTGATTTAGTTGTACTACCAAAATGTCCAGATCCAACTACAGCCGTAGTGTTTAAACCATAGAACTTATCTTATAAGATGCTGCTCTTAAATCACCCATATTCTGTGTGAAACCATACCGTAATATCTAGTTACATCTTCCTTATAAATACCACTAGTGAATTTAGCATGTTGTCTAGCCTTTAAAACGGTAAACTATTTAGTGTTGTAGCGTTCGTGGTCTCTCCAGACATAGAACGTCAACACATCCAGCTCCCATTTCCTAGAGCGGGCGTGACAGCGTAGAAAGGGGACGCGTGGCACCTTCACGGGCGACCCCGGCTGCGCTGCGGCCCTCCAGCATGGATCCGTACTGGATGGTGGGGACCAGCTGTCTGTGTGCGGCGTAGCACTCCTCCTGGGAGGTCAGCTCCCTGTCCAGGGTTCGCGCCCGCCGCCCGGCCTTCCCCGGAGAGCCCGAGGCGTGGAGCTCCGCCGCGGCCCTGCTCTTGGACAGGCTGCGTCCCGCTGCACCGGTGCCACTGCAGTCAGGCAGAGGGAACGTACCGATGCCGCTGTCCAGGGTGTAGGTGGACGCCCCAGAGCCTGGAGCGCAGAGTTGGATATCAATACACTGTCAACACTACACACTGTAGAACACCTATAGGTAGTCCGTCATTCTGGAGAATGCTTGCTAAATTATAACTCCACCAACGGCTCTCCCTTCAATGCCAGTGAGTGCTCCCTCAGAAGCTCCACCCCACACATTGGAAACGCATTGCGGAGGCTAGGATATTGTTGTTGTTCCTATTTACAGAGCCAGGGCAGAGCAGGGATTCTTTTTTCAGCACAGGAGATAATTGGTGAATTTGACACCAAATCACTGACTATACCTTTAACAGCGGTAAAGTGTGCTCCCCAGCTCACTGTTAACGCTTTGGAACACATATGTGCACAGGGCTTGAGGGGAGGGGCAGAGGACTGTCACTGAACACTGTGCGGGAGGTGTCATGCCCTCTCCAGTTTCAAACTTAAACAAGGTTTTTGTACATCTGGTTTAAGGGTAGTCCCACACACAAACAGAGGAGTGTACCTCTTCCACCTTTAAATAACAAAGATTAAAGTGGACTTATCTTACCTGCAAAGTGCTGTGAGTGAACCAAGTCTGCTAAATTGTCATCTGATGTCACGTTACTAATCCCGTCTGAACCCTGCGTATAACGGAAAGTGGATCATGTGAGAAATGATTTGCTAAATTCGTCTTTTTCCCGTATTCTCTTCTTTTTCATGGTTAATATGCAAAGAAAGGGACTAGGAGAGCAGAAGTGGGGAAACCTACCTTCTCCATGTCGTCTCGGCTGGTTATGTGGCTGATGATGTCACTGTGCTGACTAAACACGGGCCTAGATGTTTTACAATCAAAGGAGAGCCTCCGCTGGGGAACGCTGATCATGTCTTTCCCATCCACCCTGCAGTTATGCCCATGCAAGGAGAAAAGAACAGTCTCACATAAAGAGCACAAATATAATGCACGACAACATAGTAATACCAGTGGCATGGTGACAGTCTTAACGGTATAGTCATTCTGGGGAAAGCTGGTTGAACTCTATCAAAACAAAAACACATCTCCCTTCAATGCCATAGGGCGGAAATGCAAGGAGGATGCGTTAATACGACCGGAGATGCCATTAATATTATAATAATAATTATTATTATTTGTATATCACTTTTCATACATAACTGCAGCTCAAAGTGCTTATATCTAGTCAGACATTATATAAACTGATAGGCCTAGTCAGTTGCTGTTTCCTTTTCACAGTATTGTCTCATGGCAGAATGTAAACATATTAATTTATGTGGCTATAGCCTACAATCACAAAAACGGTTGCTGATAGGCTTAAATGAATTGGGTCTATTCAAGGAGCAGAAGAATGAACGTGAAAGTTAAAGAGTTAAAAAGGAATTTATAACAGAAAGTTATCAGCACATTATGTGAATATTGCCTAAATAGCCTACGATTCATCCTCAGGGCATGAAGAAGTCATCACACAAGCTGTTTACAACATGAAACTATTAGGCTACATAGGCACCTTATCCAAAGTTGAGTGGTTAGGCTACTGACAGACAGTTAATAGTTGGTGAAAACTAACCTTGTTCTACCAATCAGACACAAAAATAGCCTGTCTGAGACAGGCGCGTTTAGTCGCGTCCCACCTGTCCTAGGCTAGGATACTGCTAGGATACTGTTGTGAACTTGTGTGTGGTCTGCACTGCTTTGTTTGAGTTCCTATTTACGGAGCCAAACCTGTGTAGAAGTGTCGCATTCTATGTAATGTAATGAAATGTACATGTAGTATTCTATGTAATGTAATGCTATGTACATGTAGCATTCTATGTAATGTACATGTAGCATTATATGTAATGTAATGTAATGTACATGTAGCATTATATGTAATGTACATGTAGTATTCTATGTAATGTAATGCTATGTACATGTAGTATTCTATGTAATGTACATGTAGCATTATATGTAATGTAATGTAATGTACATGTAGTATTCTATGTAATGTAATGCTATGTACATGTAGCATTCTATGTAATGTAATGTAATGTAATGTACATGTAGTATTCTATGTAATGTAATGCTATGTACATGTAGCATTCTATGTAATGTACATGTAGCATTATATGTAATGTAATGCTATGTGTGTAAAGGAGGTGTTCCTTGCCTGTTGAGCAGCTGTTGCATGAAGTTGTCTGAGCGTGCGCCCCTGTACATGACAGCCAGCTGTCCCTGTGCCTGGTCCATCACCACCTCGCATGAGTGACCCCTCCCCGACCTCTCCACGTAGGCCCGCTCCTCCTCCAGGGCCTTCCTCAGCCCCTCCGCCTTCTCCATCAGCGTGGAGATGTTCAGCCCCTCCACCCCTTCCTTGCACCTGGCGGCCATCTTGACTGAGTCCTTCCCCACCGAGGGGATGTTGATCCTCCACTCCTTCTTCTCGTCCTTGGCCTTGACGCCGCCGTCTGCCTTGCGGCTCAGCGCGGGCAGCTTGCTCTTCTTCAGGCCGAACCAGCTGGCGATGCCGTTTGACGCTTTCTGCTTCACCTCCACCGGCGGCCCTCCGCGGTCCTGCTCCTGGAGTTTCAGCACGTTCTCCTCGATGCCCTTCATCACCTTCTGCTCGATGGCCGACTGCGGGCTGGGCGCGGTCGGGGGGAGAGGAGGAGGTGGAGGAGGAGGAGCCTCCATCTCCTCCTGCTGCTCCATCGGGGGTCTGGGAGGGGGCGGTGGGAGGGAGTCTCCGTAGGACGGGTTCTTCCTCCCTTTCCCGCTGATCTTGGAGCGCTCCTCCGATTTTGAGGCGTAGCGCGGGGTTCCCTCGGCTGGCTTGGCCCCCCGGTGTGACGAGGGACCCTGGCAGGGTTTAGAGGGCGACTTCGGGGGTACTCTGTGGGGGCTGTTGTGGCTGTGAGGGCCGAGGCCTGCTTTAGAGCTATAGGGGAGGTTCAGGGAGCCAGGACACTTCATGTTGTTGCGTAGCACCTGGGGGGTGTCCGTGTTGGGGGACGGAAGGCCTATTTTACTCTTGGGGCTCTCTGACTTTGTTGTGCTCTGGTCGGACTTCACCCCCGCTGGGGCAGAAGGAGGAGAAGGTCTCAGCCCCGGCTCATACAGCGGAGAGGCGCCGGGGTACTTCAACCCACCGCTGCTGCTATTGCTGCCTTTGGGCTTACCGTCCAGAGAGTCTGTGTTCTTGGAGGGCCTCTGCTCTTCTTTCTGCTGTTCCCCGGGTCTTTCGGCGATCTTGCTCTTTCCATCGCTATAGGCGACGCTGCTCTCAGGGCTCGCGCACGCGGTTGATTCCACTGGCCTCAGGCCCACCTGTAAGTCCTCAGAGCTCCTGAGCTTTCCCAGCGCCGCCAGTCTGTCCTTGAAGGCGTGGTGGCTGGAGTCAGCCGGGGACCTCCCCGGGCCGGTCCCCGGCCTCTTGGGGATAGACGACGGGTCCTTCCTCTTGGACGGAGGCGGCGGCGGTGGTGGCGGGGTGGGCAGTTGCTGGGCGAGCTCAGAACCCTGTGAGGCGGCGATACCAGCGACGATTACATCTTGTTCCAGTTTGCTTCTGGAATAGTTGACCCTGTCCTGGACCTTGGCCAGGGCGGGGGGCAGGCTGAGGTGGTTCGCCCACACCGGGCTCTCCGTGTCGTCCTCGTCCCCCTCGTCCGACGTTGATTCAGAGGCAGAGGAGGAGGAGGAGGAGGAGGAGGCAGAGTGTGCGTGCTGCGGAGGGGGCTGGAGGAGGACGCTGTCGGGCAACGACTTGACCAGCTTCCTCTCGCCTCCGCCGGGCTTGGCGTGGGACGGCAGTGAGCTCCTCTTCTCGGGGTGCTCCTGCGTGCACGCGACCTCCACGTTCTCGTACAGGGGCACCCTCTGCGGCGCCTTGGGCACTCTGAGGCCGGCTTTGGGCGCCGAGAGGCTGCTGTAGCTGGCGTCCTTGGCCGGAGGGGAGGGCGGGTCTTCGGGCTGCGGCGGCGAGGTCGGGGCCGAGTGTGTGGCCGGGTAGGACTCGGACCGGGCCGGTGGGGCGGGCGGCTGCCGGCACCTCTCCGTGGTGGTGGCTCGGCGGGGGGGTACCGGGGAGTGGTACACCTCGTAGTTGTTGGTGCGGCAGGGGATGCGGGAGCTCCGGGTGAGCTGGGGACTCAGGCGGGCGGCGCTGGCCGCGGCCTGGGGCTTCTCCACCGCTGCGGGGAGCTTCAGGAACTTCAGTAGCTTGGACGGGGAGTTGATGGCGGACGCCTTTACGTCTCCCAGGCAGGAGGAGCTGGGGGAGGCTCGGACTCCTTCCTGTTCCGGGACGTCTTTCTCCGGGACACCAGCGGCGTGGCCTGGGGCCGAGGAGGGAACCACCCCTCCGCTGTGAACGACCTCGCTGGTGCCCGCGACATCGTCGTCCTTCTCCGGGGCGGGATAAAAACCCGACGCCTCCTGCTCCATCTCTGCTCTCCCATTGGACGTCTCCGGGTCGGACAAATGTGGGGCGGTTCCTTCCGGGGGCTTGCCGCTATTGGCGCTGTGTGCGGAGGGCGGGGCAGGCTCCGTGCTCTCGGTGGCACATTGGCTGGTAGCAGCAGGTGGGCTGACGTGGTTGCCGTGGCTGCAGGCGCGGGGGCACGGCGAGGGGGGGTTGTCCGGGCTCCTCTTGCAGTGGAAGCAGCAGGGGTGGCCGCCCTCACACTTGGATGCCCCGTCGCCGTTGACGTGCTGGCGCCCGTCCGCCTCCGAGCAGGAGCAGCGGCAGTGCGTGGCGTGGTGGGCTTGGCACGGGGGCGGCGGGGGGTCCGCTGTGGCCAGCACGGCCTCGGTGGACAGGAGCGCCTGGCTGTAGTCGCAGAAGGACAGGCTGGTGGCCGACGGGTGGAACTTCAGGGGGTCCGTCTCCTCCATCTTGCGCAGCACCTCCAGAATGTGTGCTTTCTTCTTGAAGAACGGAGACAGGGCCTCCATGGACGCAGACGGGTTGCGGGGTCCCGGGGAGGCGTGCTGTGTGCGGTAGCCATTTCCCTTTTTGGAGGGACACAAAGGGAGGGACAGCTCTATCATTTTGATTAGTACATAGTTAACCTAACCAGGCTAACTAGCTAACTAAGCTATGGCCTCGCAAGACGAGGCTCCCTCTTGTGGGGAAGGGTAAAAAAGGGTTACAGAAAATAGACAAACAGCTGTCTGAGTCTTGAACAGACTAAAGGAAATGGCCGCCAACACCACCCCGTCGGGGCGGCGAGGCGCCCAGAACAAGCGCCGTAGTGGAACACAAAGCAGAAATAATACTTCACACAGAGGAACAGAGCAGCCAAGCTGCATGACTAGCTCAGACAGTGGAAAAAACAAACATGCAATGTTGGTACGAGTACCAATATCCGCGTACAAGCCACCGCAAACCACCCCTCCAAAAACACCCAAGACCATTGCACGCGGTCGTCAAGGAAACGAGAAGCACACAGAGATTAGCAACTTGTGTCTTCATGAGGGGTACAATGGCAGAACGTGGAGTAGATGTCAGAGCGTCATCGCCGGGGACTTCATATATATATATTATATAAACAGGTATCATGCTAATGATGTCAGTGAGCCTCGGGGCTCTCTGACATCATTCTGCGCTCTTTACATCGGCTGTAAGCATGCCCAGTGTGCTGCGTAATCATCACCTTGGCTTGTGCTTCGGTCTGGGCCGGCTCCACCTGCTTGGCAGATTCATTGTGCAGCTGTGCATTGTAGTCTGGGAGGGGCCCCGGCGGCACCTGTAACAGGAGATGCATGTGGCAATTGTGATGATAGTGTATACACGGTTGGCAATTGTGTGCACACACAAGTAAGAGCTGCATTGTTCCATAGTTGGCTGGAACAATGGGGTGCAGAGGAGAGGCTGTCGGTATCCATACACGCCTACAAGTGTTTGGAAGCAGGAAGTGCAGTTGAAGCAGAAGTGAGCTACTCCATTACATGTGAGAGCCACAGTTCACAGGGCTATCCCAGACTAGACAGGCAACACATGCTGGCTGTGTTGAAATTCTCTATACTAGACACTAATAGTGTGCAATTTGAGCATGCGATATTGTAGTACGCAAGCATAGGATGCAAGCGATATCACCAGCTGTAAGAGAGAATCACAAATTGCAAGCGTGCTTCCCACTGCACACTACTACACCATCCATACTGTCCCACAATGCTTTGCACTTGATCTCTTCACCAGATAAATTATTTATTAAGTCATTTTAAAATGTATTTTTAACAATAAAACATGTTTTTTTTAGCTTTTATTGACAATTATTTACATGTTTAAAAATATTATTATCCTCTAAAAATAATTTCTGCTGCTGGTAGGAGGTAAGACATGCTATTAGTATGTACTTAAGTATGCAATATGCAGCACATATCCAAGCAGGTAGGGCTTACTGATGGTTTGAATGGAAGGCATGAGATGCAGTAGTGTGCTCCATTACCTGGCATTGAGCAGCAGGGTGATTGGGCAGCTTCTGCTGGAAGAGCTCACACAGAGCCCTGTTCTGCCTCTCCAGGTCAAACACCAACATCTTCAGCTTGATGCACTCCTCTCTCAGATCCTACACCGCAGCACAAGCGTAAAGCGTATGTATACAAACAATGGCTCTCGGATTCTGTACCATATCCTCTTTTGAGACTGGGGGTCGAGACCCGTCCAGGGGTCGCAACATGATCTTTTATGGTGGGTTCTGAACTTATTTTGTATTTTATTCTTCAACTGTTTAAAATGTTTTAGTTACAGAATGTTTTATTTAATCATTTTGTTTTGATTTTTTAATACAATTCCTGCACAGATTTGTCACTTTATGTTATGTATGAACATACATAACAGAAGTTATATTCTATTATGCTATTATAGCGTTCTGCTGCTTTAAAAAGGGGGTCTCAACTTTTTTGGGGGTCACAGGTTAGAGAACCATTGCTGTAAAAAAATCACAACAAACTGTAGTCACTTTATGCACAACTTATGCGCGGCGATTCATCTTTCAAAGACAAGATTAATAATACATGAGATAAATGTAGTCTGTCTTACATTACCTTTTGGTTAAGTAGGGCTTGTACAACATGGTTGGCCACCTGATAACAAAAGGGAGAATGAATTATAATGACGTTGGTTCAGATAATGTCAGATGAGGGTAGCATTTATATTTAAATCAGAATTTAATAGAGCAGTTTTACTTACCTCATCCAGACATCTCTCATAAGCCTCTCTCTGACTCTCATTTGCTAACAACAGAGCAGAATTCTCAGCCTGTGAGACAGTTAAAATACCATTTAATGGTAAGAAATATGTATATATGTATGTATATGTATATTACACGTCATCAATGCTGAAGATCCATTCATCTCAGTGGAATACAGCATCAGTATGCCCAGTAGCATCCCAGCCCCCAGTAAGCGCTGCGACACACTGCACGTGTGCCTCCTACCTCCAGTTCCCGCAGTCGGTCCATTAGCTCGCTGCTGTTGTCCTCTAGGTAGGACTCCACGTCTCCCTCGTCCCCCTCCTCGTCGGAGCCAAAATCCCCGTGGCACATTCTCTGTTCTGTCTCGTCAGACATTGTTCTCATCTGCGGGAGACAAGGTTGCCAGCATTACTGTGGTCTCCTAACACGACATGGTGCTTTAACCTGCAGGATTGCACCTTGACCGCTTTCACTGTGGCTGCTGAGACAAGTCAACGCCATCGCTACAGTGTTGCCTAGTTTCCTAAATGCTGACCATGTGGTACTGCCTGGTACTGCAAAAAGGACAAAGCAAAACAAAAACACTACTGCCCCTATTCATGGTCTTTGTTAGATATTGTTTCCTTCTGCGCAAGAGATGTTAACATTGGTTCCACGGCCACACACTTCACGAGAGAGGGCCATATTGCCAGTGGCTGACTTGTGCTCGACCGTGATAGTCTGTCCTTGACCTGCATAGAGAAGCCCGTGCAGCAGTCCCCTCTCTAGTGCTGGAGTGGCTTGAATGAAACCTGGCAAGTGAAATTTCCAGCACCACGCAGAGCTTCCCGATTCTACGCGCATGGCGGCACAGCGAGGGCTGCTCTACTAGGCAGAGCTCCAGGTGTGTGTGCGTGTGTGCATGCGCGTGTGCATGCTAACTAAGGGACAGAAATAGGGAGAGGTTGTAAGGAGAGGCAGGTGTGGACATAGATCCTATAGAAAGCATCTTAAGGGGTCATTCAAATGGATTAGACGGGTCTAATTATCTGTCTGGAGCGCTGCCCACTGTAAGAGTGGCTCAGCTCCAAGTCCTGTTGCACCAGACAGGTGACACACACACACACACACACACATGTATAAATCTCATGTGGGCTATCCTCCAGTATCTTGTAACAGCATCCCCGTCTTTGGTCCAACTAAGGGTGCAGATCGTTATGAAACCAGAGAGGGGGAGGGGTGACACTTACAGGAAAATTATAAAATGCCCCCCCCCAGGGAACGCCAGGGAATCACATGAGCATCAGCGCTGTCCGACAGCGCGAGCTGCTTATTGAGCTGTAATTGACCAAACGCATCCAAACCTGCCCTTATAATGGAGGGCTGATCAATGGCATCCATCTGAAGACGGAAGCACAGCCCAGACACAGTCCGCTTAACCTTGGCTACGATGGCACTATGGAGTGGTTATAAATACAGCTACTGTCTCCACTAATGCACGTCAGGGAAGCTGGGAGGAGACGGAACGTTTAGGAATATTCATGTGGAAATTACAGTGTGACCGAAAAGACATCAAAAGTGCTTCTAAATATAAACTGGAGGGGGGAGGGGGGGGTGTTAATGCAGTGAAAGCTGCCGTGGCTTATTTTCACGGGCGGAGCGAATGCCGGCAGGCACTGGGGAGGGTAACCGCTGACACCTCGTATCGCTACGATCCAGGGCCTACAGCATGGCTAATGGAGGAGCGGCCAATCAAAGAAGCCATCAAGGGGATGAGAGGCTGCTGAGTGATCCAGCCATGCTTCCCGACAAACCTAACAACCTCCAGGAGAGAGAGAGACAGACAGAGAGACAGAGAGAGAGATAGAGAGAAACAGAGAGACAGAGATGGGGGGGGCTGAGGTTTAAACTGCAGCATGGTCATGGTGGTTCGAGGCTGAACCTCTCCTAACAGCGGCCCATTGACAGGCCAGTGTGTCCCAACAGCATGGCAGTGCCAGGGGCCGCCTTCACCGGTCATGGCGGGCAGACGGGCAGCCAGCTATGTTCGACAGAGAGGCCACAGGGGAAATGGACAGCAGGATTCAAGTCCTCCGCCTGCCATTTCAAAGACTGTCGCTGAGGCTGCTTGGCTGGCATTTCATTCCTTTATTTATTTATATATGCAATCTGTATCCAGGCAGATAGTCTGTGTGAATCTCCCCCAAATGTGCTGTGGGCTCTAGGTTCATTTATTTCATTAATTCATATCTTACTATTTTTAAGCCATAAAGCCAGGCTAATGTTAGTTCATTTCAGTCCGGTGTATTTTGTTTGCACAGTGAACACATAAAAACACAAACATGGATGTAACCAAATACTAAAGCACAAACAGATTTGAAAGGAGAAGCTGCCATGTGGCATTTACACAATCCTGATGTAGGAAACGACACAGGAGCTCAACTAGCAGACAGGATGTGACATATTTGCCCTTGTGTAAGACAACAAGACACCATGGCGGCGTCATGATCAGATACTGTGTAATATAATGAACGTTGTTCTTCTTGACCAACACCAGTAGGTTGAGAGTCAAATCAATCATTCAAATCCCCTGGGGGTGGGGAGGAGAGAAAACCAGCAACCCAATTAGATCTATCTCATTTACATATGGCTTAGGAGCCTTTGAGTCCAGACGACCCCTTATCATACTCGGAAGCTTACAGTCGCAGTGGAAATGGAAATCCTAACAGGATGCGTGCTAAAATGCCCTCACCTCTGAAAATTAACTGAGGGCATGAAAATAAAGCAGTTAAGCGAGGGAGTTTTTCCATCCCTGGCCAGCCTCAATCAGTATAGGGCTTTGTTTTGGGGCTGAATGGTGTTGAAAAGAGGATAAAACGAAACATAACAGAGCTATAATCAGACAATGAAAGTGTAAACATGGTGCGGCGTGGTACAGCTGCATTAAAGCTCCAATCAGTGAGCAACGTAGCCTGTATCTGGTGACTAGACCTGGGCTAGACACCAACTAAAGCGTTTTGTCCTTTTCCAAAATGGCTGCAAAATATATACCTGTGTATTAACAATATGTGCTTGGGGGAGGTTTAGATGTAGTCACCTGATAAGAAAACAAATGAAACACTATACACCACAAGACCACTGTGTCATTCAAAGGAAATAAACACAAGCTGTAGAACTACGCCTAGCCCGCAGCTATAGCTAGTGCTAGATTACTTTACAGGGGCAGATAGATACTGCTGAAATAGAACATGCTTGCCTTTAGGACAATAAACAGTGTCTTTCTACAAATAACACAGAGCACAGGACATGAAAACAGGTTCCAGAGCAAGTTATACACAAACACTCACAGCAACACAGCAAATGATAACGGAATAAAATAGGAAAATTACTGTATAAACTGGATCATTTGCTCTCACATAGAACCAATGCAGATGCCAGCCAACAGACACACACACACACACACACACACACACACACACACACACACACACACACACACACACACATACCTGTGATGTCAGCTCCCTTTAAGACTGCGGAGGTGTCAATCTCCCGTCAGGCACCTCTGTCTCCCAATGTCACAACCCAGGAGCTTATGGATGGAAAACCACAAGGGCAGATCTGGTTAACCTTCTCATGCCATCCGCTCTCTCCCCCCCCTCCCAGTCAGCCAGAACCCTCCTGCAACCTCTGCCAACCCTGTTTGTGGCCCGTGAACAGACCCTGCCAGGAGTGGAAGACTCCCTGCTTCTGAAAGGAACCTTGAATAGCTGCCATTTGGAGACAGAATCTCAGGAGTGGATTATATTGGTGAGTCTGGGCCTCAAATGTCACCAATGACACCTCTGTGCTGAGCAAGGCCTATCCCTAGGAGAGGAGGACTCACCATTCCACCCCCCCCACCCCGCCCCACTCTCACTAGCTCTCTTCCCCTATTCTTCCCAATTCCCTCCTGTCTTTCATCTCAGAGTCATTGTCACGTGTAATGAAAGAAAGATTAATAATTCAGCAGACAGAGTATTTAAAACTCCCCTTTTTGTCCTTCTGATAACACAGTGTGTAGTACTAGAAATGGTGTGCGATGATCAATTTCTTCTGCCGCTTCCCCCAACCTCAGGATGCCTATTCTAATCTGGGCTTTCCCATTCGCTGAGTCCACTGCTAATTATGCAGAATTTTCACCAAGCTCTCAGACACCACAGAGATAGGCGGGAGGCCCGCCATGTCAGGTGTAGTGCACTGACAACTCCCAAAAGATAATGTTTAATAGTATGCTACATGTATACCCAGTCATGCACTATGGACCCCATTAAACTACTACCATAACATTTTGCATTTTATATTACATAATACACAAACCAAAAAATGTATAAATGTTTAAAATTACAATTTTTTTGTCTAAAACCTTTTTAATTTATGAAGACATTTGTTCTGGTCTATATATTTATCAGACCAATTCAATAGCATCTTGCGACCCCTGAGGTGGTCCTGACACCCTCTTTGGGAACCACTGGTCTAAAGTCAAGCATGAGCGTATAGTCTCACCCAAGCTAACTACAGCAGCGAAATCTTTCCCACTTGATCCTTTTACATCTTGTCAAAGTGCAATGAGGTTAGCGGTATGTGAGCATCTGCCCTCTCAATCCAGGTTTTAATAACGCCCCCGGACATGGGCCCTGTCCCGGTTGGTCCACCTGGCCTATGGGAGATGAGCCCGTGATCTGTGATGAGGCGAGCAGCGAACAGCTGATCCCAGACCTGCATAACACACGAGGGACCTCCTAGATGGTGTGACACTTTTTAGCTAGGATTTATTTCCCTGTGATTAGATTCATCTTTCTTTCTTCTTTTTTTTTAAACTGCCTGGAGACCGGGAGCAGAGATTTGTCGTCGCCGTGACCAAGGCCGGCTGCATGAAGCGGGGAGTTCAAAGTGGTCGCGGTTTAGCTGGATGCTGCACTGACGACAGACTGGTGATATTCATGAGATGAGGGCAAGGTTGAAAAAAATATTTCAAAGGCGACTCAGCCGTAGCGGAAGGGGAGAGATGAACAAAAGCTTCTTAAATCATGTCAGTCACACACTTGGGGATTTGGCATAGGCAAGGCCATCTCAGGATATGTCAAACACCACCCCTACCCATCTGCCAATCTGGAAAGAGACACATTGAAGTTGCATAGGTGGTGTGTGTCGGCAGAATATGTAAACAATGTGACACAAAAATAAAAAAAGAGAAACTCAGTCAGAGAAATTAAACACCATGTGAGAGACGAAGTCCTCTTCCAAAATGTAGGGCAAAGCTGGTTTCACACACGCTATCGACGCCTCATTGTCTGCCACAGTAACATAGCTACCGGCTGCAGATAAAGATGGGAGCAAATTGATAGCTGCTAGCAAACAAGACAGAATCAGGTTAGCGGGGGTTCCCTTGTTAATGTTGCCTGTCTGATGTTTTGGCAGTATGGAACCGAGACAAATCGTACGCAAGCAGTATTTGGGTTTGGGGGTGGGGGGTTAGAGGGGATGCGTGCTGGAGAGAGAGTGGGGGAGGTTGGATGTGCGCCATGTAAATCTGAGAGTGATCAAACAGAGCTGTGGTCCCTGCTAAGATGCTTCAGTATCTCTGCCAGGCAACCTCCACACCCCACCTTTCCACAGCAACAAAAAAAAAAGGATAATGCAATACGGGCCTTCTCTCTGATAGAGTGGACCTGCTATTCACATCCAACAACAAACTGCATCTAGGCTGTGCACGGTACACATCTACCCAAGCACCCCCACCCCAAAACAACTACCATTTCAGACTGATTTATGACGCATTGCTAACCGCACCAAAACAGTCATCGACTGCCTGCTTCCATGTTGGTAAAGTGACGGTGAAAATCAGTGTCCTGGCGATAATGGCTGAAGGTTTACTGTCACACAATGTAGGCAAGCCCGCGGATGCTAGCATCCTTATTCACACACACACACACACACACACACACACACACACACACAGTATATGTGTGAGCACAGCAAAAACCTGCCCTGAAGCTTGCGCTCATTCTAAATCAACTCCACACAACAATGTGCTTTCGCTCGATGCTGACATACAAACACTGACACAGCGGCAGGGTACACAGCGCATGCAACCATCACAGTGGGTCACCTCACCTCTGTGCTGCTGTCATCCAGTCTAAACATCCAAGCTCTCCACACTGCAGAAAGAAATGTGAGGCAAAAGAAATGGCCTCACAACCTTACATTTCTCAGCGGAGGGTGCCGGGATACGCTCTTTTCCCCCCTGTGACAGCGGTGTCACCCCCAACCCCCTCCCCGGGCCGGCTTCCTCTACGCTGAAGTTACAACGGGCCCGTCCTTGGCCATGTGCATTGTGTGTGTACGCCTGTGCTGTCTGCAGCGGCTGCCATGTCTCCCATTGTTCCACAGCCAAGTGATCCCGGCTTCCTACCCCACCAGACCCAGCCTACTACAACAGCTGTGGACCAGCCCCCACCTCTCCTCTGCTTAGCCATGTCCCCTCCTCTCCCTCTCTCTCAGCACTGGAGCTGCTGCTAAACATTAACCCTACAGCTGCTGGAGCCGGCCGTAAAGACACTGTGTGAGAGAGAGAGAGAGAGAGAGAGAGAGAGAGAGAGAGAGAGAGAGAGAGAGAGAGAGAGAGAGGAGATGGGTGGGGGTCCTACCATGTCAGCGGACAAAGGAGCCTATAGGCAGAGGATATCCGACTGCCAAGCTAGACTGATAGGAGTTCCACGCAGAGCCATTCACAGTGGCCTAGCCAGAACACAGGCTCTGTGGTACCTAAGAGGATTGCCTTTCTCGGTCACGTCGCTAATATGTGTTGGACTGAGGCCCCCAACGGCTATGCTAAGAAGAAGGCAAACAAACATATACTAAATATACTTGTGCTCAGTAATATACGTAACATACTTCACACACACAGTATACAGTATGTGTGACATAGTAGCTTAACCTTCCTGACAGGAGAAACAATAAATGCGTCCTATGGCTTACTAAGACTTTAGTATCGCACAGATGTGCATGTGGTATCAACTAAGGTCCTCCCCCACTAACCCCCACAACATGAACTCATCGGGATTCCTGTTTAATGAAGCCACACCACCCTCCATTCCTCCAGACATAGCAGGCATATTAGCCCAGTCTAATGACTGGGTTGCCGAGGCAACGGCAAAAGGTGAAGAAAACATTGACTTCACCGCGTATAGAATGTTGGCAGTTAATACAAAAAAATGTGTGGTAAACAAGACCATATTAACGCACACACTATTGTTTGGCAGCTGCAACGCAGCTAAGCATCCATACTGGCTTCGGCTAACATTTGGACATTGGGCCTTTCTCTCATGAACACGGTTGACCTTCATTGACTGGACAAAACCTGGACAAAATGACCTGACCTCAATACACCACATGCCAGACCAGGCATCCTATAGTGGAAATCCAGTGCCTCAGGGTAGTGAATCAGTTGTTTCCAACTGTAGTAATAGACAGTGGATTTGAATGGCGAGACGCATGACGAACAATCATGCTAAAACAAAGCCACACTACTGTTTATATTGATTATTGATGCAAACCCTACAGTATAGCAATATGAGTCATGTTAGAGCAGGGTGGAACATTTGCCCATGTGGGATTGACAGGGCATCGGGAGACAGTTACACGCCTGAGACAAAACATTAAAGAGTCAGAATCCACATCAGAAATCATCCATCCATCAATCCATCTTCATCCGCTTATCCAGAGTCGGGTCGCGGGGGCAGCAGCTCCAGCAGGGAACCCCAAACCTCCCTTTCC
>JAODUE010000022.1:4373950-4425695 GCA_027564755.1 Amblyopsis hoosieri | reverse complement strand
AAATAAATAAATAAATAAATAAATAAATAAAGGCAGATACGGGATAGACTGAACACAACGTGGGCATTGAGTAAGGGTAAAAAAAGATCTTATGGAGTGCCAGTGCCAACAATGTTATTTTGTATTCTGTCTCATGTATTATTACTACTACACTTAACACTATTTAAGCTCCTATACACTATTCTAAACATTAAAATAGTAGCAAAAAACGATTTTCTATGTAAAAATATAGTAGCACCACACTCCCTTTGTGTGTGTTGTAATTCAAGCTCCTCTGATCTTGGTTTCACAGCATGTTCTGCCATCTGTTACAGTGTGTGCGTGTGTGTGTGGCCCATAAAACATTTGTTTTCGTGCTCTAGTATGGGAGACAAGACTTAGCCTTCTGAGACCATCCTGATCCTGGTGTAGAGCCCCTCAATTCTAAAGCGTTTGTCATTTAAATCAAAATACCTTACATACCATTGTACTACATATCTTCATCCCACCCAATCACTATGTTTAAAATCGGCTAGAGCACCGGTGATAACTGAAACATACGCTGATATCATCATCTATTGATTGTCCTGTTTATTATCTAAACGGGTGACAATCGCCTTTGCAATAAGGGGTTCCCAGACTCTCGGTGCGAAAGGAAACTGTATGGTCTTGTCTATCCTCACAAGACCACCCTGATGTGGCAGGGCTAGACATGGTCCCGGACTGTGTATGGATGGCTGTGGATACTGCTGCAGAAGCCAAGTCTCCAATTCAGACAAGCGCTATGGTTGTTGAGCGGTCCTGGTCGTGTCCAGTGCTACAGGACATTTCCTTGGACATGGGACTCAAGTGACGTCTGTCAGTGTCACTTCCTCGGACCTGGGACTCCTGTTAATGCTACAATAGCCAGACCACTCTTAATTAACTAACTTACACATCTTTCCGATGTGTTAGTTTTTAAGTACGGCACAATGTGAAAATGATTATACATAGGAGTAATGCTGAAATTTGTTTGCCTCCCATGACCTATTGCATCTTAACCGTCCTGGAATGGTGGAATCCTCCCTCTGTGGTCCCTTCCCAAGGTGTCTTCCCTTTTTTTCCCCATGCGGTTTTAATGGAAGTTTTTCCTTTCCCGGGGTGGAGGAGCAGGTTAAGGGGGTGTGGTTTGTTTCCATGTGAAAAGGTAGGCTGTACAGCCCTTTGAGACAGCAATGTGAGTAAGGGCTATATAAATAAACTTGACTTGACAAGACCATCCACAATTCCTGTAAAATAACATCAGCATCAAGCGCAGCCCCTCCTTACCTTGACCCAGCGATCTCAGCTTTCTGCTTGGCAATGGCTGCGGCCCGCTGAGCCCCCTCCACGGCTCGCTCCACCTTCTGCTTGATCTTGTTTCCCTTCAGCTGGATCACCCTCTTCTTCATGGCCTTCACCAGCATGTTGTTCAGGTACTTGCCCTCCTCTTTACCGCCTTCTGCGAAGATGGTGCAGCCGTAACCGTGGCGCTGGTTGTCCAGCCACTCCCCCTCGTATTTCAGCCCGCTGGAGCGCTCGCTTATCCCGTAGCCAGAGCGCTTGTCGTTCTTCCACTCGCCCATGTACACCTCCGTGGTGGTGGCGTCGATGTCGGCCTCCACCGGCGGAAAGTCCTCAGCTCCCGCCAGGCTGTCGTCGCCGAAGCTGATGGTGGAGTTGGCGTCGCTGGCGTTGGAGCTGAGCGCCGACTCGGTCCTCAGGAAGCTGATCTTGCTCTTCTGGCTGGACAGGGACGTGCGCGAGTCAGACTTCTTCAGCTTCCCCAGGAGGGAGCTCCTCTGGAACAGGCCCTTCTTCTTGGGCTTGACGGCGTCCGGGTCCACCTGGAGGGTGAGTGCAAAGCCCCCCCGCGCCGGGCCCAGCTGGGCGGGCGTGCTCGCGGCATTAACCTCGTTGGCGGTGGCGACGGCGTCCTGCTGCAGCACGGTGCCGTTGCCGTGCTCGCTGCGGAGGGAGGTCAAGGAGGTGCGTAGCGAGGAGCGCACCACCGCGGCCATGCCGTAGGGCACGCTCTGACGGACCCCGTAGCCATGCCGCATGCCTCCTGTGAACTGGCCCTGGAACGTGCCTGCACATGGAACAGCAGTTAGAAGGTATACTGTCAAACACCAGTGCTTAAGCTTAGTGTGGGCCCTGGAAGCACACACGTTTAATGGGCCTATGCACTGTAGCCTGGTAGGCCATCCATCTGGATCGTGCAGTCTTTGTGATTTGTTCCACTTTGCATATCAGACTGGAATGTCATTCAATGGTGTTTGTCATAAAAGTGGTGACAGTGTTTTTTTTTAATGAAACCTTTATTTAACTAGAAATGCATATTGAGAACAAAGTCTCTTTTCCCAGAGTGTCCTGGCTCTTGGAAAAGACTTGTCAATCATAGTTGATTAACTATGAACAATAGTTGGACCACCTTCAACTAATCAGAACAACAAATAATGTTTGAACTGATCCAATGTGAAAACACTGCATTTTCAACACATATGATCCCCTGTAAGAGTCCTCATAGCTATACTGTACATCTGCATTCCAGTGACACACACAGTAACTGTGAGGCCAAGACGGCACAGGGTCGGTGGGCTATTATTACTTCTGGACATGTGGTACTATCACAGTCCTCCAACACTGATAGGGGCATGAGCTGAGTCAGCTTCAAAGTGGGGAACTGTGGCAATTACATAAGTGGGGATGTATTCAGCCAATTTGTTCTGCGGGTTGACATGTGCAATATAAGATCTGTTGCCCTGTGCACTCTAGAAAAACACATGATTGACAAACACACTTTAAACAAACGTAGAGTTCTACTTCCAAAGTAAGTCCATCAAGTAAAAGCTAAAGCTATTATATATGGTGAGTCTGTTGTGGGTAACATTTCAGGTTAGTCTGAGAGCAGCAGACATTCTCTTGGTTCACAGAACTACAGCCACTGTGGTTCTGTGCTATATGTTCTACAGTATATGGTTACTTTTACATAATAATAATAATAATAATAATAATAATAATAATACAATATAAATCATAATGAAATAATAATCGATCTGAACATATTTAATGAATGCAGACAGTGGCACATTTTACAGTAAATATTGTTTGTAATAAATTACTAATAACTTACATGACTATATTCATTATTATTGGATAATTACTCGATGAGTAAAAACATCTCACCTCCATCAGCATAGGTTTCTGTCCCATATCCATCCTGAAGTCCATTATTCCACGTTCCTTCATACTTGGCTCCACTACCAACACTCAGACGGCTGCCATACCTCCCTTTGAAGCCATGCGTCCATTCGCCTTTGTAAATCCAGTGTCCCTTGGTCTCAACTCCTAGACCATGACGCTTCCCTTGCGACCAGTATCCCTCGTAGGTGTTTCCACTGGGCCAGGTGTAGACTCCCACCACCTCGAAGCCGTAATTCCAGGAGCCGGAGAACTCTCCCTGCCCTTTAGGTCCGGTACAGATGCCATGGCCATGGGCTTTACCCCCCTCCCAGCCACCACAGTAAGCTCCACCGTCGTCGAATTCAAAGCGACCTCCACTCATACCGTCCACCTATCGCAGCCTAGGCACTTGTTGCAAAGTAAATTAGCTTTGTGTTATCTCAATAAAGACAAAATATTTGTCAATCGGAGTTCACCTTTACCTGGCATCAAATGCGATTTAGAATTTCATCGACTATGTTAAAGTAAGCCTATAGGCTATCTTCGTTTTAAGTTGGTTTGGGACTTTTTACACATTTCCATCTCAGTGCGCCCTTCACATAAACTGCAAAAAACTTTAAAATAACCTATTTCCTGTCTGTATTTACATAAAAATAGCCTATACTATGCCTGCTTCATTGATCCGTCGATTTTTATTAATTTGAGCTTCAGATTTCTACCGATCGAACGATACGAACGTTAGACGATTTTAATTGCTTCCCCGATATTACATTTAAATAACTCGTCTTGACAAGCCAGTGATCTTACATGGCTTTCAAGGTGCTATAGAGTAGCCACTTTCCCCGTTCCTGCCGCCCCTCACTCATTCGCAGCTCCTGACAGTTGGTGCTGTTGGGAATATTTTAACAGACCTAACAAGGCGACCAATCCACACACACACCGTTCCAAAAATACAGCCCAATCCTTACTCTGTTGCTTGCAAGGAGCTATGCCAGAGTCTTGTCACTTGGGTGGATTGGGTATAGGCAAGCAGGCCATTTAGAATACGCTTACTCTGTAGTTAGTTGTAGCATTTACCATGTTCAACGTGAATAAATAATTCACCAGTCTCTGAAGAGGGAATACGAGACAGGCATTACAGTTTTTATTTTTGTTACCAAATAACAATGGCGTTTTAACATATTATGTGTTCCTATAACACATCGGCAATGATATTATATTGTTTAATCTTACACTTAATTTATCAGTAGACTCGTACATTTTAAGAATTTAATAGTGGCCTATATCCTACTGTAGACTAGCCTATATTCAGTGAATTTTTACAACGCTGTACTGCAATTTATTCATAGGCTATCACCATCTAGTGGCAGGTATCATAAATGTCAATACAAATATGGGAAAAATTGAAATAACCTTAATAATATTTGTGTTTGCAATAAATATCGAATATGATTTTGTATATTGTGACAGAAATATTATGCATTCAAATCCGTAAAATAAACGTTTTACTTACTTTCCTATAGTTACAAACCTCATTCAAATAACAACATATTTGGATAGCATAATAGATTATGAATACAAAAAAAAACTAGGCTACTCCTATTCAGTAACAATGTCACATAACAACTTTAGCCTATAGGTAGGCAAGCCTGTGCGTTATTGAAATATTTTGAAGGCGACACTTGGCTGTCTAGGAGCGCTGACCTTCCACATAAACGCACTTTTCCTGCACTATAGCAAAGATATCCACGGCGCATATTTGTGTGCAGTCTACCATCATGTGACGTCATAGGGCAGGTTACACATTGATAATTGCACGCCTTTCAAGCATGCTCTTGTAAATATCAATATGCATACGCTTTCCGCGTTTTTTGCAAATGTAAGCTACTTTTATTTAAATGTAAACCGATTTCAGCACCGGAGCTGTCCAATAATAGCAACAAAAATGATGCTGTCTCGTTGAATCGATGATGCTTAGTTCGTCATGCTGAAATCCTGTGCGCCTCTCTCTCTCTCTCTCTCTCTCTCTCTCTCTCTCTCTACTTCTCCCTCTACTCTGTTTCTCTCTCGCTCTCTTTCTGTACGCCCCTTCCTCCCTCCATCTCTCTCTCTCCCTCCCTGGTCCTCTCACACGCACAAAACGCTCTGTCATGGCGTCTTCCAACAATGTTACCCCCACCAATTGTAGCTGGTGGCCCATCTCAGCCATGGACGAGGACGGTAAGATACCAGACGGGGAGGAAAGCGAGGAACCCGTGGCAGAGCCCAAGCCTTTCTCAAAAGACAGGCTTGTTTTGTACCACTGGACGCAGTCTTTCAGCTCCCAAAAGGTAAAAGGCAACATGAAAATGGACGTGTTCTGCTACGTCCCCTATGCGTGTTGTGAAATAGATATCCATATGTTTGTTATGATCAAAGTATGATTTGTACATGATGCACAAGCTCAGGGAATGGGTATATATGGTCTGGGCAGGTGTCCCATTGGGACTGCTGTATGCAGCATGGGGCCACATTTCCACGACAAACATCTCAATTGACGACCGATATTATATTGTGATCGCATATAAATATCAGCAACATTTTATTGACATGCTATGGCTGTTGTATCACCTTGGAGCTACTAGTAAATAAGAATAGCCTACACATATGCGGTCTGACACATGACAATGTAAATTATAGATGAAATTGATGTAAGCATCACCCCCTTTTCTTATAGATTAATATGATGTATGTAGGCCTATGTATTTATTATTCCCAATATGTTTGCCATCATTTTAGAAAGGGAAATCGTGTTGTAGACCTAAGATAGGCTATATATTTACAATATTTCTTCACATGACAAGGTACTAACAACATTGTAATCATCTGCATGATTGACATAATATGTTAGCTTTAAAGACAACAACAACACAGATGTACGCTCTGTTGTGGCTGTACACCATATGAGGTAAAGGTTTAGCCACAGTATAGCCTGTCTGCCAGCCACAAGGAATGTTGGCTCATAGCCACATTCCCAGAAGTGCTGATTGGTGCTGTTGTCATTCAGAAAGGGGTGCAAATGTTATGCTTGTAGATACTGTTGATTATCACATTAATACATGGGTATAGTTCCACTGTTGTGTTGAGGCTGTGTTGTAATGCACAGGCATGCTGTGAATACCAACATAAAGACAGGCTTTATAGGATGTATGTACTGTATATATATATATCCAATACAATACTGTACATCTACAAAACATTTGTTGATACTATATTTAGTAGGAATAGCAAGTGTGATATAGTTAAATAAAATCCACATAACATCTCTGGCAAAACGTCTTTTTGAAGACGTTTTGTAAACAACATGCAGGTATCAGTGTGTGTGTGTGTATGCGTGCATGTGTGTGTGTGTATCTGTGTGTGTGTGTGTATGCACATGTTTCTGATGAAAGCTTTGATGCAGTTTTTCTTTTAAAACTGTTTGATTAATATATGGGTTTACATGTTCTCAGTGACTAAATGCAAACAGTCATGAATGCTATTGTGATTAATATGACAGATTATGATAGTCATATAGAATAACCTGCCTGACAACACTGTGTTTTCTGTGTGATTTGACTAGGGATGGCACAATCCAGTTTTTCAGTCCTGATGCCGATACAGATACCGGCACTTAGGGTATCGGCCGATACCGAGTACCGATCCGATTCCAGGATTTGAGTAGGGATGGCAAAATCCAGTTTTTTCAGTCCCGATGTCATACAGATACCGGCACTTTGGGTATCGGCCGATACCGAGTACCGATCCGATTCCAGTGTTAAATTTATATAAATAAGTTAAATGACAGCCAATCTTTATTTTAGGACTTAGATGAATTTTAGAAACCTGCTGCTGATAGTGTGCCTGGGTAGGCTAGACATGGCTGATGCTTGACAGTAGACCTACGCGTGTAAAATAATTTGATTGGATTATCCCCATGGATCGGTTACAACTGTTCAATTGTCACCGATACCGATCCAGCTATTTAAGTCAGTATCGAACCGATTTCCGATCTCAGTATCGTATCGGTGTCGTCCCTAGATTTGAGCTATACAGTACACTGTTGCAATAAGATACATATGGGACCATGGCATTTCAACTCTGTCACTCAAGAAGCACAGAATATACTTGAAGAATGGGCTGTCTGTAATACACAAATCAAAATCTTGTATGTTTTGTATGAGCGTGAGCTACAGCGATTCTGTGTGTAAGTTAATTTATTTGCTGTTGTTATTAATTCGTAGCCAAGCTCAAAATGATTCCCTTTCTCAACAGCCAGTCAATTCCATTTATTAATCATATTCCCACTAATGGCTCTCCA
Organism: Amblyopsis hoosieri; assembly: GCA_027564755.1. Classification (NCBI taxonomy): domain Eukaryota; kingdom Metazoa; phylum Chordata; class Actinopteri; order Percopsiformes; family Amblyopsidae; genus Amblyopsis; species Amblyopsis hoosieri. The sequence continues at coordinate 4,418,173 of JAODUE010000022.1, read as the reverse complement.
CGGACCTTGGCTTATCTTTCACATCATTAGTAATGGACTGTCCTGCTCTGGTTATGTTTTAGGTTTAGTGTGCTGTAAATAATTTCATTACTTTTCATTACATACATATTTGGTTCAGTCCATACAAGTAGCATATCTTCATGCGTTATTCATGCCGACCTGTCATTTTATCCTTATCTACATCTACATCTGCATACAGTATATATATAGCCACGTTGCTTGCGTGATCAGATCTGCTGCAGGACTCATTGTTCACTTTGCTGACATTTATAATGACTTGTTGCAGTGTACACAGCCATGAATGCATATTTATAAGGTTATTCACAATATAACTCACGAGAGGACACTGTAATGTATGTTTACAGTAGAGTACTGTTTTCCTGTCTAATCTAAATCAGCTGTAGGCATGCATTTTATTTATATCCAAAAAACACGTTGAACACCAGAAAAGCGAATCTTCCAAACACATTCGATTCACAGTGTCTGTATTTACTGTTAAATTGCAGGTGCGTCTAGTCATTAATGAGAAAGGCCTGATCTGCGAGGAGAGGGATGTGAGCCTACCACTTCAGGAGCACAAAGAACCCTGGTTCATGAGGTTGAACCTGGGCGAGGAGGTTCCTGTTTTCATCCACGGAGACACCATCGTCAGTGACTACAACCAGATCATTGACTATCTAGAGAAAAACTTTATCGGAGGTACAGTATAAAAGTTACTCTCACCAGAGGGCGCTGTGGGGCTTGAGAAACTTGTGGTTAAGGTGGTTTATGCCCTGACACACTGGTGTGTCTGTGTGTATCCCTGAGCAAGATGCCTAAACCCTCCGTAATACTTGTAATTGTATCAAAGTGTGTGATCAATGACATATTTCTAATTCTAGTCATTGTGTTTCGTAGTTAGTTGATGGTCTGAGGCTACAGAGCACTGCTGAGACCCAGCAAAGGGCATCTGTTCTCTTTTTGCCATGCTTGCCCAGTCTGTAATAGGAAACCCTGCAAGCTGTCAATATGTCTTAGAAATGGTCACTCAGATACATTCTTGAACATTTATCCTGCTTGACGATTAGATTACATGAATCTTTCATGATTCCTACGGGGAAATTGAGCTCTTGTGCAGAAGAGTTACAGAATAAAATAGACAGAAATAGGTAATGAAGATAATAAGAACAGGTTAATACAACAAAATGCCCTGCCATATAACAAACATAACTAGAAATTGGGATACTGCATCTTCTACCACAAAAGAAGTGCATTTTCTAGTTAGTCATAGAGCTATTCTGATTAAACACATGCAGAGGTATATTCTGTATTCAGAGTGCTAATTAATTTTAAATGTTCACGTACAGTCAGCAATTTCCGATTGGAATGCAAAGCATAGACACATTGTTTATAAACCTACATCCAGGCTAACTTAACCCTGATACTGAGGTCTGTGTGTTATGCTTTGTTGTTGCTATGGGATACAGAACTCTTAGCTGAGACAGCGAGTCTGCTGTATGATGTGCAAGGCGTCTGGATCCAGGGATGGCCTGAGGGATATTGAGAATTAATAAAGAGCTTCCTAGTTTAGTTTGTGCTCATCCATCCATAACAGATATGCTCTTTGCTTCAGCTAACCATATATCTATTTTTTCATAGCAGAAGATACGGCCTACTTTGTGCTGAATACAGTATAAGAAAGCTGACAATGATTTTGTATTAGTTTTTTGGTCTTGTAAAAAAAAAATTGTTTTATATACTTTTAATGGATGATTTATGTTCGAAGTAGTTTCATTTTGATTATGAATATATATTAAAATATATGTAATACATGTTTATTTGTGGATGTAAATATATATATTTCTTACCATACTTTACCATACATGATTCATTTGATTGTTGTTGAGAGGTCTGCGTGAGGGGCTTATGTAAAACCCTTCAATTTTCTACTGATTTCCACTGCATGGGAGGTTTTACATAGAGGTTGGCAGAGAATATGAAACAGTACATCACCTATCTATCACATTGTGCTTGTGTGACATTGGGTGCATTATGCTCTGGACACTGTATTAGAACAGAGTATGTCTGTTTCCTGGAGAGCAGAGCCGTGTGTGGCGTGGGCCTTGGCTGTTGAAGTGAAAGTTATCTAACACTCCAGTGCTGCAGCAGACCACCTGCAGCACTGCTACCTACAGAAGGTCAGACCAATGGCCTTGGGATTATTGGAAGTGTGCTATCTACAGCTCCACCCTGCAACAACACCCCATTCCACGTGTAACTGAAAAATACATCTTTAGAGCTGCAAAAGATAACTTATGTAATATATCATTTGATCCCTTGGATTTGCTGATACAACTGTACATGATATTGGTGGGAGATGCCAGACCAGGCAAAAGCAGATGAATGCTGAACAGGCTATAGCAAACTGGTCAACAAACTGTACCGGTACTCAAAAGAACCAAAGAAACGTATTAACAGGGTTGTAGCCATTTACAGTATTTAGTATTTATACTTTTAAACTGCTTTCCAGGACAGCCCCACTTTTCCATCAAAGCAGTATCTATGGAGTGGTTAAGCACAGTGAGTTGCTTTAAAGCATTTCAGGCCACCCTTCAAGTTTGATAATTAGCACTTAAAGCAATACTGAACTTTTGTTATGTCCAACAAGTAGTTTTTCCCTTGAAAACATCTGAGCACACTGAGCCACTCTGAGCAAATGCTTTCAGTAAACATGGTGATCTTCCAAGCTCATGCTGTCACTATTCTTCATTTAACATTAAAGTAAACGTTACCATTTGTTGATTTGATCTTATACATTGCTTATTGGTCAGATGTATAAATATCTAAGACAAATTTATATTTCTAATTGAAAATGTACAATAAACATCACAAAAATATAATTGCACAAAACCTTCTGGTTATTTTATGGTATGACGATCAGGGAGAAATGTGGTTGAGGGTTTGACCAATGTTCACTTTTGCTTTGAGAATATGTATCAATAATTCAATAATGTTTTAAATATTATATCAATGTAAATGTATTGAACACATGGCTATGCGTCTGAGCATTGCCTTGACCTCAAAAAAGCAATATAAACATTCATAAACTCATACAGCTGTTCTATATTTCTTCAAATTCAAATGTTGCCTTCAGAAACAGTGGCACAGCTGATTCCTGAAGAAGACTCGCCTCTCCACGAGCGTGTACAACAGTACCGTCACTTACTGGATGGCTTGCCCATGGACGCATACACACATGGCTGTATCCTGCATCCAGAGCTGACCACAGACTCCATGATCCCAAAGTATGCTACAGCCGAAATACGCAGTAAGTCAACCCTGTTGGCTGTTTTGTTTGGTCAACATGGCTTATAACCTTAAATTAATAAATCACATTATATATATATACTGTATATACAATATATATATTCAAATCATGTTTATTTGATACATTTAAAAACCTATTAAATATTGAATAATTACTTGCAATACAGAAAAATGATACATACTATAGTAAACCGTTTCCTGTATCTTGCTGTAACCCACAAATCACAATGTCAGATATACATTTTGTAGAACTGATTAAATACAAATATTATTTTTAATTCAGAACTATTTTCAATATTCTTAGTACTAATTTATAATTTCTATTTTCTCTTACATACCCCCTATATAATCTCCAAATACATTTACAGCATTTTACAGATTATACTGTCATTCCATTCCATTCCAATAGCCTAGATGGGAATAAAAGTCTTGATATTATATGATCTGCTATAATATTTTTTGTTAATTGTGCCTTATTTGTTATTTAATTCCCCTGAAAAATATATCAGATGTAATATCTTCTCATGTATTTTTAAACTGGAAGTGAAAATACATTTCTCACAATGCTTCCACTCACATTAAACAAATATTCTTAATGTGCTTGAACTGATTAACAATATAGTACACTTTTTCCCCAATATCCAAACCCACATCACATCAATGCAGGTTATCACTCTAATGGCCAACAGATGACATTAAGCCTTTAGTTAGAGTGGCTAACCTGTTCCCATCACGCAATGATCTTGCCCTGTAAATCAAAGCAGAAAGGCTAGGACTAGCCAAATTCTTTCATCCAGCATCCAGCATCTGATATTAAATCAAATGTGCTGCTCGTTTAATGGGGTTAACATCAAAGAGATTTTTGAGAGTAATAAAACCATTAATATTTTTTATGCAAAAACAAACATGTATTAATTTTAAAGAAATAACATTGATGTTTGTTTTATACCGGAGGAATCCATTGGGAAACTCAGCCACAGAAATCTGTCTGTTTGCAGGTCTTAAATAAATAATTAAATAAGTATAAGCTATAGTTACTGCTTAAAACAAACAGAGACAGAAATTTGTAAATAAAGCACTGTCTGCATCAAAACAGAATTACGTATTCAATCTGTGAGTGGCAATGCTAACAGCCACCGAAAATCTACCTGACATCTTGATCGTGCTGACATGCTTACAGGGGCCAAGTTATCAGCGGCTCAGCTCAAGTTGCTTGTGTGAGAGTGATGCTACTAAAATGGCAGATACGTGAGATCACTAGTGTTGTGTTTTTTGCACTAACTTTAAACTTCACTCCTTTTTGGGCCTAGAGAAACATACTTTAGGTGTGTTAAGGTGTGTTACACCTGCATACACATGCCATGACTAGCCTAGAGTTATGCACACACAGTATGTAAATTTGTGCTTGTGCAGGACACCTGGCCAATGCTGCATCAGAGCTGATGAAGTTGGACCATGAGGAGCCCCAGCTAATAGAACCCTACCTGTCCAAGCAGAAGAAGCTCATGGTGAGACTGGAGGGCAATGCAATTTTACATTTCCCCCAAATATTTGTGTCTGGAATTGCCTCTATGGTTGAAACCAGGATTAAATTAGTATTAGCACATGCCCCTCTTGTATCTGATGGCTGTGGGTGTTGACACACTCTATATTCCTGCAATTAAACTCTTCCCCCTACACCTGCCCACACTAGTCGTCAGTTGTGCTTCCAAAAAATAGTTGTCGGTAACTGGGGAAGACATTGTGGGTCCTGAGGGTGTTATAACAGATGTGTACTCATCTGGGTACAGTACCAGCATGCTTATTTTTAACCTACTTTACATAATTTGTATCTCTGATCTCAGCTCGTATTGTTTTAACATTTGTATAGGCCTATGTATATCTATATGTAAAGCTAAAATACTGCACTAGAGGGTATGACCGTATGACAAATCAGATGCTAATTTACTACTGGACCAAACAATTAAAACCTAATGACAAACGTTTGCTTAAAAACATTATAATACATTTTCAACGATTCATGGATTTTTAATTTAGTTTTAATGGTGTTGACAGGCAAAAATCTTAGACCATGATAATGTGAACTACCTGAAGAAAATCCTGGGTGAGTTAGCAATGGTTCTAGATCAAGTTGAAGCTGAACTGGAGAAGAGGAAATTGGAGTATCAAGGTAAACATTTCTATTTCTTCTCAACATTATAAATGTATATTGTTTATGTTTTAAATGACATTATAACAGTAGTGTGCATTCTTTATCTCTTGCCAGATCAAAAGTATGAGTTGTGGCTATGCGGACCTGATTTTACACTAGCTGATGTCTGCCTTGGCGCCTTGTTGCACAGGCTCAAGTTCTTGGGACTTTCTAGGAAATACTGGGAGGACGGCAGCAGACCCAACCTCCAGTCCTTTTTTGTGCGTGTGCAAAAACGCTACGCTTTTCGCAAAGTGCTGGGCGACATCCACACTACCCTACTGTCAGCAGTTCTACCCAACGCATTCCGGATGGTAAAAAAGAAGCCCCCATCCTTCTTCGGGGCCTCATTTCTCATGGGGTCCCTTGGAGGAATGGGCTATTTTGCCTATTGGTTTTTAAAAAAGAAATACATGTAGTGAAGGCCCTCTAGTTGTGTTCAATGTCTGTATTTGTGTGATGTTTAAACTTTTTCTGTAGTGTTTTAAGACTGCGGGAAACACATGAATCTATATATAGAGAGAATACAATTACTTACCTGGGTGAACAAAGATTATTATAAACATTCCATGACAAGGAATTCTCTACAGCACATTTTCTGGTAATCAATGCCGACATCTATTCTTATTTCTGGCAACTTAAGGGTCTCATTTCTAAGACCTTCTAAGATTTGGGTGGAGGCATACATTAGGTTCAGTTATATTATCTTCGGTCTTCACAGCGCATACCAATACAAAGTGTTCTGTGGCTATATCACTATACACACACTAACAAGCACATCACTACACCATTGACTCACAGAACTGACTTAGACATTTGTTATCTATTGCTGTTCACCTGTATGTCCTTACCCTTTATTGGCCTGGGATTTACCAAGTACAACTTTAGGAGATTGAGAAGAAACTGCCAGATTGTACAACCCCCATACAAACACACACACATGCACTCAGTTACTTAATTTAGACCACCATGAAACATGTAACAAAGCTACAAAACATTATATTGTGGTTTGAATGTGAACAGGAAATTTGATATGATTGAGGTGGCTAGCAGTTTAGGTTTATAAAAGCGTACACTGATAAAATGGTAGCAGTAATATTATAAATCTACTCCTATGGCACACTAGCATTGTAAGATATAAGTAATTGATGTGGTATTTCCCAGACTGTATTGTGTGGATTATCTGTTATTGTATGAAAGATTTTGAGGAAGAATTTATGATGGAATTGGGTGTTCAATCACAAGTTGTAGATATGTAAATGTTACATTTGAGGCACCTATGGTATGTGAGGTGTTCAAGAGGCAGTTATTCATCCCTCAGTAATAACCTCCTGACAGATTGAGCATTGTTTTTACAGAAGACGACAGATATTTGTAAAGACCAGATATGTGTTTTACCACACTCCATATTGCATTATTTTAGAGGTTAAATAAACTATTGGAGGGAAAAGTGAAAAGGGTTATGCATTCTCCTCAGTTTAAGATGGCAGTTGAGTCAATATGTCTGTTTGTTGACATATAGGCCTACTTTACTTTTTTGCTTCTCATCCAATTTCACCCTTTTGTATGCTTATAGCATATTCCGTACTGTTTTGTTTTTCAGCTTTAGTAGCCTTGTACTGTTCTAATTAAGAATGTAAAGCAATAAGAGTAATGTTGGTTTTACTGGTGGCCTAGTCGAACACTGAAAATAGACTAAACTTCTTATAACACATCTAGAGTATATCTGTCTTAAATTTGAATTTACAACATTTTAAACTGTGATCAAAGAGCGACCAATCAGCTGACAGTCTTGGGTGACAAACTAAGTAATTTAAAGTAACACTACTTGAAATAGTAATGTTCAGGTAGTATTACGGTCATGTAATGTCTATTTGAGGCAAACTACATATTTTCTGTCACATTCTAAAGAAAAAAGCAGCATGTTGCATTGTTGCACTGTTGCTTGTACAATTAACACAGATAGTGGTTAATGCTCTGAGTATTTGTCTTATTGCAATGTCCCTCTAAAAGTGAAGAATATGCTCCAAACTCAATATGTAGCTTGTCTAACAGGAATTACCATTGCAATTTAATTTAACTGCTTGCAATCGCTTGCAGTCTTTTTAGTCTCTATAGTATGCAGGCTCAACACTACATGAGAATAAAACCAAAATTGAAAATTTAAACAATTATGTATAATTTAGTAGTGCGTCCATGATTTAGACTTTTAGGATGAAGGATGAAGGTAATGTCATTCTGGATATTTCTTTGGGTGGAACTGTGGGATGACAGAATGCAAATGTAAGAAACTACTGGTAAAATCTGACTTCACAACAAGGCTATCATTGCGAAAGCTTGAATATTTTACAGCGAAGCATCATTGTTACAAAAGTCTCCACTGCTCTTTACCCTACAATTTCATTGATCTCTAATTCATAACTCACACAGATATTCAAGTTGAGAAATCCTAGTTGTTATTTATGGTCATTATAATTCACAATATTTTTTTATTTTTTTATATTTCTAAATATGCATTTATTTATGGTGCTTTTTATGATGTTTGTTCATAAGCCTTAATTATTCAGTTGCCATCAATTACTAAATTAAATTATGAAAATGGAATATAAGTATGTCGACTTTTCCTTTTGCCAAAGGCATATTCTTATGAAATAGATTGGCGAATTAGCCTGCCTATTCTAGTAAGACCAGCCTACATCAATTACAACCATATTTTATGATAAAACAAAACAATTTTAATAGGCTAGTATTTAGCATGGCAAACATGCATACTTAAATGCATTTAATCATAGCCCAGTATTATTATTATAATAGTGATGATGTATACATTTAAACAGCCTTTACAAAGGTAATCCTTAACAAGAATATGGTCCTGTGAAAAATGGCAAGTAGTGTTCAAAAATAACCCCACAGATCATTTTCAAGAACTGAGGTTAATTATAGGGTTCAAAAATTATTGGAAAACAAGCACAAACACAAATCTACAGATTCAAAAATCCAAGATACTGTACTCTATAGCTTACTTATTTAAATACAATTGGTCAACCATTAGTGCCATAATGTTAAAACTGTGTTCCCATTCAAATATTTTTCACATTTAAAATACATAATATTTTAGCCCCCATAGGCAAACCCTATATGTGAAGAAACAAGAAGAATGATGAATGATGCTGCATTTGATGCAGATTGGCCAAAGGAAAAAAGGCTGACGATAAACATAAGCTTTGTTTCAGCTCATATTACCACAAGTCATTTTTGGAACAGCATCTGCCAACTCCATGCACAGACTGCAAACCAATGCTACAGGACAAAATAACCCTTCGGTAAGGAGAAAAAAAATAGTACTTTCAATAACATAGCGGTCAACTCGGACCATGATAAAAAACATTCCATGACTTGAGTGTGATGTTTGCTTACAGTGCCTATTTGTTATAAGGTGGCTTTAGCATTGGCAGCAATGTTGTGAACGAAAATACATTAGCAACTTAGGCACGCTGTTTTTGCTCTTTAGGTTGGCGTTGAGGGGGCAGTCCGGGGGACAAAGGTTTTAGATACCATACTCTATATGTCATATACCAAGCCAGTAGTGCACAAGAGGTCCCTAAAAACTTGTGAGAGAAATCATGAAAATACACTGAGGTACACATAAACATCCATATCCAGAGAATTACCAATAGGTTCAGAGCCACATACAGCACGTTGAGTGCAACTCTTTGCAATGTGGACAGACTAGCTGTCTTCAAGTTGGTCATAAGAGCAGTTTCCTCCAGTATGAAAAGCACAGAGTAGGCCAGGATAAAGGAGTGTCCTGAAATGTCATAGCCATGCCAATCAAAGCCAGCTGCCCTGCAGCTTGCTTTCCACGTGAATTCCTTACGGATAACGTCAACCGTGTCAGTTTCAATGCACGAACCGGTTAAATCTTCTATGTAGAAGAAAGTCTCAGTGCAGACATACCACACGACGGTTGCCACTACCAGGGCAAGACACCTCTTAATGAGAAAGGACAAGCTCCTGCTGAAGGAGGAGTTGGACAGGAGGAGAAAAGGAGTCAACAGCAACAATGTCCATCCCCAGCACACCTTCACAAAGTACCTGTGGCAAGAAACGTGCATTTTATGTTAGGAACTAACCGTTGTTTCTTACTAGTGGTACTCTCTACATGTTCATTCTCCGATATGCGAGTGACCTGCTCAATGTTAGAAATAACCCAATAGACTGTTGCACATTTAATTTCAGACGATTCAAATTAAACGATGTATTATGAAGGCATAAATGATCGATTCTTGATCTTTTAAATTTTGAAGTTAGCATTTACAATTCAGAATGGTTAGATGGCTAACTCGCGTTAGCACACTGTACTTACACATTGAAGACATTTTTTGTATTGCTAAAATACGTTTTCGGAATGAGCTGTGCATCTTTTAAAAATGAGCCTAGCATTGAGATGAGCAAAAACAGCCATGGAAAATATCTTCGGACCACATGTATCCTCCAAAGGAACATAAACTTGTCCACAATGACATCTAACACTGCCATGTTCACAACACGATAGCACGGAAGTGGCTGGTCACCTCTCTGACGTTAAACCATACAGTGCTATGCGTTTAACCAATCAGGTCATCGGAAACAATGTCCCTGAAACAGACCAGCCTTCTACAATAAAATACACCCGCGGATAAAATTAATAGAACATTGTAGCATTTTCTCAGATTGTTACTGTTTATACATTTTAATGTTTTACTTAAATGCAATGTATGTAAGACTAATTACTATTTCCAAAGCAGTAATACTATTACAATTACTAATCCAAGCAATGCTGCATTACTGCTGTGGTACAAGAGCGAGATTTCTGGCCCTAGTAAATTTAGTGTAGGCTAATTGAACGAACCTGTCCTCATCTGGTTTGAGAGGCTACAATGTTTTCAGTTTGGCTGATTATTGACTGCTAAGGTTATTGTTCCAATAAAGAGGATTCAATTCTAAAATGAGCTGGCTACACTGGTTTTCATTTTTCAGAGGGGCGAGACAGAGTATTGATTGTCAAAGTAATATAGTACCCAGTATTATTTTTAATACCCAGTAATATGTAAAGTAATGATATTACTTTTAAATGAGTAATAAGTCAATTTTAACTTATTACAATTCCTGAGTAACTTGCCCAACACAGGTGCACGTGTATTGCAAAATAAGTGTAGTGTAGCCTACAGCTACAGTATAATATAGTTTAAAAACACAATACCCAAGATGGTGTCGATAAACAAATTTACATAGCGTTATGTACAAGTCCACATACTAGCCTACAGTCCCACCTTGGGTTCTGTTTGGTCAGAAGATGCATGTTCCCTGAAATCTAATCATTTGTAGAGAGGAAATTATGAATTATGTTGCTTAATGCATTTCTAACAAATATTTTGTAAAGGTTATGAATGTAAACACCTACAGTATGCATGCTATTATTTATTTATGCTTTCTGTTTATTTTCTTTAGAATAGTTGTAAGCAGGAATGCAAACAGCTAGCTTATTCTTGCCCCTAGAGGGTAGACTAGTCTAAGAGAAGATATTGCAGGCTGTTAACTTGGGGTGTGTGCACACGCACGCACACAGCAACCAGGTTTCCTTTATTTGTGACCTCAGAACTGCCCATTCTTTTCTTGCTATGGGTCATGTTTGCTTAGACAGAGCTTGTGGTCAGTGTGGGGTCAAGGTGTCACAAACATGCAAATAGAAATGTCGGCTGGAATGAATACATAATGCAAACTTTACTACACCTACAATAACTTTACGATGACACATGGTGTTTACTGCTGTTTTATTGGATATTCCTATGCTAGATGTACTCTATACAAACATGTTCTTGGGGTGGATTCCTCTCAGGCTTTGTCTTGGCAAGCACACATTTCCTAGACATTTGGTTTTCAAAGGACCATGTCTGGTGGCTTGGCTGATTGTGTCTTAGTCGATCACCTCCTTATTAACCTCTGCTGCGGGCAATAGGTGACTTAATATCAAATTGGAATATACACTTTTCTTTATTAACTCTTCCAGAATCCTAGTTGTGAGTGGTTGTGGTAGAGCATGGTATGACCCTGGAGAAGTAGTTAGCAGTGTGTGTTCATCTGCTCTCAGATGTGGGAGTGGGTTTGGGCAACTTTGGCAAGTTTCGGACCCAACTGCAATTTCGGTAAAAAATAGAGGTGTGTCCTTTTAATGTGGCACTAAATATTAATAATTATTATTATTTTTAAAATATTAAGGACTGCCTTGAAAGATTTGTATAGTCAAATGTATTCTTCAATTGTGCTGTAACCTGGGAGAGCTGTTGTGGGAGAGAAAGTAGAGAGGTATTAGAGATTATTTTGTAGATAGTGCTTATTAATAATGTTTTGTCTCTAGTTAGTGTCTGTATGTGTTGGGCTCCTTGGCTTATGAAGCATTCTCTGAGTTGTAGATTTGAACTATTAACACAAACTTTAACTGAAAACATTTAGATGCAAATTACTTCTTCACTATGCGGTTTTAGTAATATTCTGCTTGGTTATTTATACTCTACTAAACTATACTACTTTGTGCTTTACTCTGCTATTGCTATGCTAATATACATTATTTTTCCCATTTAACAGGAATGATCATCTCTTATTGGGACCTTTCAGACTCTACAACGTTACAGTGTGCTTTTTAATGCCAGTAGTTCTCCAGAATGTAAAAGCAGACAGATGATGTCATGCTGCAGCGGCAGTGGGCAGATTTTTCTTGTCTGCTCTGGCCAGGTCTGCAGCTACAATGTTGAACTTTACCGATTATTGTGTAGTGGTGGTAACTTACTCTTAGTTAGCGGTAACTCACTGCTGTTCAGTGTAAAAACTTCACTACCTGTGTGTTGCTTGACTAATTTTAAAATACAGTGAATGTTGCACCAACACACCACATTATACAATTTTATTAATCTACAGTTTATTTTACAACACTCATGGGACGGAATCACTGCATGGGCCAGCCTGCCTGGAAACTGTGGACATTTACAGCAATCTGCTATGAAATTCTCATTATAATGTATTCACAATAATGTATATGACCCCAGAAAGTTTTGTAAGGCCAGCACGTCTATCCCAAACAAAGCAATGCACATTATTTACCAACATGTGTATACAAGAACTCGGTTGTTATACATGATAAAACTGAAATCCTGAACTGTTTTAATAAGCACTTTGTATCTTCTGGTACGTTGTTAGATTCAGTTTCCTCTGTCTCTGTGCAACCATGTGCATTTGAATTGTCTGGTCAATCCTTCAGCTTTGCTCCTTTCTCAGTGCAGGAAGTACTTGAAGCAGTGAAATGCTTAGATTATAGAAAATCACCAAGTCCTGATCTTCTTGATCCCTGCTTTTTTACATATCCCTGTCAGCAGTGTTTCATGTTTGATTGATATGTTTTACATTTCCCCCCTTTGATGTGTCATGATATAGTTATTAACTATGTGACAGAACTGACATATCTGTGCCTGTTGCTAAATTTAAAAGCTAATGTTTACAAGGCTCTGTTGTCTGTAGGGTTGACTTGGCTCATTCTCATTCCATCAAACCATCAGCAAAATAGTCCACTGATGTAACCTTGAATAAAAATCCACATCAATGTCACGATTCTTAATAATAAAGATAATGAGAATTAGAGAATCTATATGCCAAATCAAGAGGCAGTTTACTTGTGGACATTATATGGTTCTGCTAGATAGCAGACACATTAAATAAGGCAAGCTCATCTATGTGGTCTAAAAGTTTAAAGTGCACATTGCTTGTGCACCATTGACCCTATGGGACAGGTCCACACAGTTCTTTTGATGGAGCCTTCTGACACCCAGCCACTAAGTCTGACATCACTCAATCGAACCTATGTGGAAGTATGGTGTAAGTCTTTGAAGTGGAGTCACGGAGCTTACCTGATAGCATACAACTTGTAATTATAGAGCCTATCACTTGCAATTTTATTTAAAGTAGAAATAGGACTCCTCTCTGTTATTTTTAATAGGACATTCAAGCAACTCTTGAATGTGAACTAACTTTATTATGTGAAGCTGAATAAATAAAAGCAAATTTTCGTCCTTTTGTGTTAATTATGAGCTTTATGTTTACTCAGAATTTGTCTTTTTCACAGTTTCATAAGTAATTTGATAATATACAGCATGGGTGTAGATTTTGTTTGAACATTGGGGGGAATGCGGGGGGTCTGAGGGTTCTTCCACAGAACATTTTGAGAATCAAACACTTTGTTTTCTGTATTCTGGTGAAATCTTATGGAACAATTTGTGCCTTTTCTGCAACTTATGGTGAAAATGTCATTTTATTTAAAGGAAAACATTAAATACTTGAACCCTGGCACAATTAAAAATATATGAAAACTATGCAGTAAGAGTTATCAAACTATGTATTTCTCAATTTCTCTGGTAGGCCCCTGGACTTCAATAGCTCATATGGTCATGCTCAAAACCTTCTGCATATTCAAAACATCTGTGTTTTGGGATGATCTTGGCTAAAATTGCTGACTTAAAACAACATTTTGGCAACATTTTGGACATTACCTATTCTGTTAATGCTTGGCGGCCCCAGTGTGTCTTTCATGTTTTTATTGGGGGGGCAAATATATTTGTTCTAAATATGTAATCTACGCCTATGATATACAGGCTGTAATGTGATGTCATGTTGTACAAGCACAGTTCAGAATGCCAGAAAATGGTTTGCTGTCATATGACATGTTCACATCTAGAGTTTGACTTGAAATGTCTCACTAAGGATTTTGCTATCGTGTTATTATTTGATGCTTGCAGTTCGGGTGGTCGAGGCTTGGTTTCTATCCTATAATTAAAGGTTTAGCATACTGTACTGCATGGTGAAGAATTATAACATGTTTGCAATTGGTACCACTGACATTATGGAAACTCTACATCAATTTTGTTCTGTGAATACTAATTACACCTCAACTATCTTTTAGACAGTGTTAGATCAACAGTCACCAGTTAGAAGGTTTGTGAATGTAGGCTTATTTAGTGCAATCGTTTTCAACAGCATATTCTAGCTAGTTTGGTACAATGATGACATGTTTCCTCATTATATAATTGTTCTTGTGGAATGGTTGCCTGAGTGATCTGTTTGACCCTGCTAGCTGTTGAGCCAGTGCAGTGTACCTTGGCAGCCATTATTTATGGCAGTCAATATGGGGTGTTCCTGGAACCAACAGCAGCTGGAGATGAGAGCTGACTCTGCAGCCTTCTAAACCCAAAGCACTACTCTTTTTTATATGAATTCTTAACTCTACGACCAGTCACTCCCTCCCTGTGTTTTATTGTTTTGTATTGAAATAGGTTTTGGCATTATAGGGGGCTGACAAATAACATTTTCTATAATTTGTTGGAAACATTAACATTAAGATCTCAACAATGCTATTGCGTATTTTACAATACATATTTCTGCTGTCCTCAAAATATATAATTATGTTGGTATTACATTCATATTTAGGTCTGTGTTTGGGTTTTCCTTCAGTAATATGTTTAATTAAATGCAATGTAGTCTATTGTTAAATGTATTAAGAATAAACCAGTCGGTAGTATGTTATAAAGGTCTATATTGCATATTAAACATATTGTACATTGCATATACATATTCTCACTGACTACTCAAGGAGAATGGACACAAGAGGTTTTGTGCATCAGATACCCTCAGTAAGACCTGGCCCAGTTACAGCCCTGACACATTCAGTATGTCAACGGTCTTGTTTGCAAAGGCTGGCGGTTAAGTGAGGCACTCTTCAGTTCCTGTCCAGTCTGTCGTGTGGATGAACCTATGATGAAGGTATGAGACCTTACAACTCATTTTATGTTTAGAATTATTTCGTTTATTGAACAGATTATACAGATGATGTGATTATGAATGCATGTTTTTTACAATCATCTACAGAACTGAAAGAAATATTTCTTATGTGATAACGATGGTATATTTGTCATTATACATTGGTTGTCATTATACATTTTTTGCGCTCACACACACACAAGCACAAGCACAAGCACACGCACACGCACACGCACACACACACAAACACATAACATTGCTATAACTTTATTGTACATTTATTATAACCAATGCGATGACCTTAATTGGAACCATATTATGTTGATGTAAATACTTATAATAAAATATTTATACATTTTTGTTATTACTTTTTGTGATCCTGTTAACTTTTGACTTACATTTTTTATTTATTTATATTCATCCATATGCTATTTATTTATTTGGAAGCTTCTGTTGATTTTCTTTTAATATTTCCCAAAAATAACCATATAAGGAAACCATTAAACTCATCAATATTATCAGTCAATGTTACCCTCATATAATAATATGAACTTGCAACACAGAATACTAACTACATTAATCATAGAAATATATATAAATAATCTTAATTTCTGTAGAAATATAAAAGTGAAAACCTGCAAAGTGCTGGTAAAAATGGGTGCTCTCTGTGTTTAGCTCTTGTTTGCTGCCATCTTGTGGCCATACATATGCTCTGCAGCTGTGCTGTCAAACACAAAGGACATGCTTAATATTCCCAACGCTGGCAATGAGGCCGAACCTGAGTTAAATAATTCGACCAACTGGCTCAACGTGCCTCACAGTAGACGGAAGCGAGCTATCTCAACCAGGAACATCAACACACTGTTGGATTATCATAACCGGGTCCGGTCTCAGGTCTACCCTGCAGCTGCCAACATGGAATACATGGTGAGTACCTGTTTGAATAGAGGAAAAACATTACCACCAAAAGTAATAAGATAGCATATTGCATTTTATAAACAGTTCTGTAACAATTGATTATTTTTTATACAAAATATTATCTTGCTCATATTTGAGTGGAGAGGGATGTCTTTTTATTGTGTGCTCTCTCTCTCTCTCTCTCTCTCTCTCTCTCTCTCTCTCTCTCTCTCTCTCTCTCTTCTTTTCTATCTCTTTCGACTACTGTAGGTGTGGGATGATGCACTGGCAAATGCTGCTGTTTCTTGGGCGTCACGCTGCATTTGGGACCATGGTCCAAAACAAGCATTGAGATATATGGGCCAAAACCTGTCAGTCAGCTCTGGGCGGTATGTTGCAGTGGTTCTATATACTATATGTGACACAGTTCTTATAGTAAAGTAAGAACTGTGCCACGTATATTTAGTCAATGGAATAACC
This sequence comes from Amblyopsis hoosieri, assembly GCA_027564755.1. Classification (NCBI taxonomy): domain Eukaryota; kingdom Metazoa; phylum Chordata; class Actinopteri; order Percopsiformes; family Amblyopsidae; genus Amblyopsis; species Amblyopsis hoosieri. The sequence goes on along the minus strand of JAODUE010000022.1, from coordinate 4,401,459 downwards.
AACAGGAAGATAAATTAAGAAGTCTTCACTGTATGCATAGGCAGCGGTCTATCTCTGAGCTGATGAGGTCCTGGTATGAAGAGAAGCAACATTTCTCCTACCCCAACAGATGCAGTGGATCTGTCTGCTCGCACTATACACAGGTGACCACCTAATATACTGTTTATCTTTTCTATAAAAACAGACACAGGGGCTGTTGATACAATCGCGTGTAATCCCTTGAAATACCTGCAGGTTCTATTGAATCATAATATATTACCTAATTTTAAAGGAATGACTTCACCCTAAACCAATAATTAGTGTATCAATTATTCACCTGTCACAGCCTGTAATCCAGGACAATACTTGAGAGAAGTAGTGCTGTATGTGACTGTGTCTGTGTGCTGTGTTGCAGATGGTCTGGGCAAGCACCAACAGAATGGGGTGTGCTATCAAAAGGTGTCCTAACATGTATGTGTTTGGGAGCACTTGGAGGGAGGTGACACTTTTAGTATGCAACTACTCAATAAAGTAAGTAACGGAGACACAAACACATCATGTTTTACACAGTTCCTTTAATGCCACCATATCCTAAATGTCTTTTAAATGTATTGTAACTGTCCACACAAAGTATCGTATGTGGAGGGGCAGAGTAACGTGGTAACCAATGTAATCTGTAGGGAAAGGGGTAGAGAGGAATACGAGATGGAACATGGATATCATAACTCAGATGTGGGAGAGTTTTAAACCAAAACAACAATGATTACATTGTTTTCAACCACAAGAGAATACGAATTGAAGCTTGCAGTTCAACTGGTAGTTTGTATTAGGCTGTTTTTAGTTGAGATTTTGTATTACGGTATATGTTGTATGCATCAGGACGTCAGAGAGCACTCTCAATAGCACTCATTAAATACAGGAATACCAGTTTTTGGTGCAAAAGTGCATTTTCAAGTTTGTAATGCACAGGAAAGGTGACAGGCAGCAATATATTGTTCATGCTTTCAGAGGGAACTGGGTTGAAGAGGCTCCATATAAGGCCGGGAGGCCTTGCTCAGCCTGTCCATCCAGCTATGGAAGCACCTGTTGGAGAAATCAGTGTTCAGGGGACAGGAAAACCAGAAGACATCAAGGATATTAGAATGGAAAGCAAGTGAAGCGTAGGATACCCACTTTGGCATTTACATTTACAAATATAAAATATTGAATTACCACTATTCAAACGGGACACCTTTTAATTGTAGGATTAATTCATATCCATATTGGGTATTGTAGCATGAATGCATATCATTGTATTTGTTAATTTGGGGGCATGGCATTTTATTAACAAAATACTCTAACCCATGACTGTTCTATGAGAAGGACTGTATTTTATACTTTCAAAACTCATCCACAGATTATTTGCACTGTTATTATTGAATATATTAGTTTAATGCATTATTTTGACGCGTTGTCCAAAGCACTTTTGCTGTACTTTTTATAGTATTAGCTTATACTTGTAAGTTAGTTAATCTCTCACAGTATCCTATAATGAACAATGAATATTTCTTCTTTTATTGTAATATACTGTATATTGGAAACTGTCCTTGAATTAAATAAAAAAAATATATATATACAGTATCTGGATCGTTGATAACACATTTAAATGTTTTTGTCTCTTTATAACAGCATTCCTAGATTTGTTATCCAGAATTTCCAATGACTTTTAAACTAGCCTTACATGATAAACAATACAAAATGCCCATGAAACACTCCTTCCACCATGTCTCCTAGCTCCTGCTGTCCTTCAACCATCTCCATAGAGCCACCAACACATTATGAAAGCTGCTTGAGAAGCATTTGGTTCCGAGGGCCTCATAATGCAGTTGAGGCGTGTACCTTTAATGGCCGGTTGTGCAGCAATGATGTCTATTTTCTGACAGCTGCAGGAACTATTCCAGCCTTTCATTTTGCCTCTTTACGTTGCTTCATTAATCTTCCCAGACCTGCTCTGCTATAAAAAAGGAGCCTAATGCAGTTTTTATGGTCATACATGCAAAGAAGTCAACCAATTGTGGCACCTAGAGCATATACAAACAAATGCACATGCGTGCGCACACACACACACACACACACACTCAGACAGAGTATGGATTAAACTTGATATATGTGATAAAAGGATATAATATTATGTGGCCAATGCTAAATCATACTTTTTAAACTCAATGGAATTAGATTTGGAAATGCAAATCACACAAGACTACATCTAAGGCCATACATTGTCTTTCTTTGGAAGGTTATTATTAATTATTATTATTATTAACTGAAACTGAAATTTTTGTCTGCTTTATGGAAACGATTGTTTCTTTGCAGAAGCAAAACCAAACACGTCATTCACACGCAGTCTGCCACCCTCAGTACATTCAGCACTCCCGTCTCCACTCCTTGCCGTCGCTCTCTTTCTCCCCTTTTGTATAAACTACCTTTCCTGCTCAGCCCTATTATTCACGTGTTTTGAAAAATGATTGTGTGGTGATGGGTAAAGGGGATAAAACATAACTTTATGTCTATTTGAGTTTCTATCATCTTGTTGCTTAGTTACAGCTGCCATATAGATTGGTGTCCATACGAGCCTGGTTACTGTTTAACCTCTCCACCCACATTTGCCCAGATTAGGAAAATCAATAAGATAACAGCAGCAACACCGGCCTTGCCTTCCACTAACAACACCCTTCTCACACCTGGGCCAAACTTTCATATTTAACACCTCGTGTTAGAGGTGTTACTGGCGAACTAACTGGAGGTTTTTAAACAAATGTGAATGCAACGGAATTACGGCAGACGATATGGTCAATGTCAACACACAAGTCAGTTCAACTATGGAACTTCCATTTGGTGAGTAGCCTACACAATTATTTAATGCTTGCCAGTTGGGCCGAATGCTGGTTTGGGTGACGCAACAGATGTATACTGTAGGCTACCATCTGCTTGCTTTCGTTTTGGTCCCCAGTGAAGGGGCTTCATTTAGGTCACTTGTCGACCACGAATGATCCCAGACAGCAAACAATGTCGCCATTGTGTTTTTCACACGGCTGCTATTTAGAAGGTGTGTCAGAGATGTGGCAGTTGTGTTAAAATGGCCCTAAAAGCTGGGCCTGGACGCTGAGATGTCACTAAAATCATTAGACACAAAGGGTTTTCAAAAATAGTTATATTTTTAAGTATTTTTAAGGATTGGAGTTTAAGGATCCTAGGATCAATTAATCCTGGGATGGTGAAAAATGTATGGGCGTTGAAAAGTGTTTTGCTGGTGACAAAGAAAATGTTAAACTGAAACAGACATTTTATGATGCTCTACACACCTGAAGCTGTGAACATGTCAAGATCATTTTTATAATGTATATCATGTATTTACACAATCCTATGTTTGAATCATGTTGGGCTCATTTGTTTCTAAATGAAAATCAATGTTGAGTTTTTTAGAAAAATGTCCTTAAGCTAGCAGGCAGAATGAGGCCTTCTATATAGCCTATAGAAAGCTTTTCAGTTTCACCAATGTACAGTACATGCATAATGTCTCATAAGTTTTGTTTTTATGCCAGTGGTCATTATTTGGAAGATTTGCATAATGTGGAAATGCAAATTAAGTTTTGACCAGGAGGTCCTAGCTCTGTAAGCGGACAGACTTGTCTGTACTGTAGCTGTTTTCTTTCAATAATTCTCTGTGCTGTCCACTGCACCTTCCATTAAAAAAATGTGTAAGCAATAATTCACCATAACATAACAATATAGTCACATGTTTTTCCATAATAATGAATTTAGTAAATAACTCATTAGTATGTTTATAACATTATGTGTAATGCTGTCCATGTGAAAACATATCAGAATCTACCCACAAATAATAATACTTTGTATTACCAGTGTTAAAAGAAGGTAATAACTTGCAAAGAGGATACATGTTTTAATTATACGGTATACATACTGAATTCATTAATACATTAGTATACACATTGGTACACAGGGGTTGGATGATCGCAGGTTGGAATTTTGAGTTGTGTATAAGCTATAACTCAGAGATTTGTTTAACAGCTGTAACGCCTCTTCCAAAACCAAAACATTTGTGTTACAAATGCATTTCTTTGGCGGATGCATTTACTAAGCTTCTTTTTAGCCTAGATCGGTTTATGTTATGCTGGAAACAAAAATAACTTTGCTGCTGGCTATGTTATTCTGACTTTAGAGCTGTTCTGACAGAACGTCTTTCACATATAAGACTGGTTTGGTATCATTGTGTGTTCATAATGCACATGCATTGTTTTGTAAAAACTAGCATTCAATCTAACAAAAACAAGCAAATACATAAATAAATAAATAAAAAAGTAACAATAGTGATAGTATGTGTCTATGCAGTACAGCCAGATACTGTATAGTAAGTAAGTAAGTTTATTTATATAGAGCTTTTCACAGATATAGAATCACAAAGTGCTTTACAATAAGATACCATATAGGTATAAAATCAAAGTGGAAACACAGGCACAAAAATTAGATATCACACGAAGATTTAAAGTAAATACATTAATTATACAAATAAGATATACAAATAAAACAGAGCAAGTATAGTCAGATACAAATAAATGAATAAATAGTTATAAAATAGAGTAAAACTAATTTGAAATTTAACCAGTACAATCTCTTAACATTAGGAGATGTGATGTGATGAGATGAAACTACCATAGCCTGGCATGTTAATTTGCACCATTTATCTTTTGCAACAATTATTTGTACCCAATACAGTATATACTCTGGGACATATAACAAAACCAGCAAATCAATGCATGTACATGTGAAGATTATGTATCTTGACATGTCAGTCAGATTGGGTTAATTTCTCAACGGTCACAATAACTGCATGGGCAATCCCCTGAGCTCTGGGGTTTGCACAATTATTCGGTTTGTGTAAACAAAACACAAGCTATTTAACAGCCTCCAGGCAGCCATATATGTTTGCTTAAAGATGAATACGTCTCATCAGAGTGTCAGGGTGCTTAGAAAGATTGCATTAGATTGACAGGGAGAGAAATAACAGTTATTCATTTGTTGTTTTTGTGAGCTGCACTTTGGTGATCTGTAAAGCCAGTTGAACTCCCTAGCACATTACAACAAACAACAACGTACAATATTACATTTTCGCGAATACCAGCACTCAAGTTATATAGAGTATGGCTCTGAATTATAACAATACTTATAATACTATTAAGAAGCTTTATGAAAGTAAAATCTTAATTTAGTTATAAAAATGGATGTATTCATCTGTAAGCATATTACTGTAACTACAGTACAATGCCAGAGTAGTAGTAGCAGCATGCACAGAAGGTGAGTACTACAATGTGCATTTGATACCATTAAGCTGGACATTCAAGTCTCCAATCAAATCTCATTGTGACAGGCATTAGGGGATTATCCCCGGTTGCCACTCTCCCTGGGGCCCCAGCAGCCAGCCCAGAAGCCCCAGTCAGGCGTCACCTTAGCACTGGCCTCGTTCCTTCTCCCCGCCGGCCTCAGTGTAGCTCTAGCCTGCTCTCAAGCTGAGGCTCATGGTCCTACGCTGCGTGGCCAGGTCACTGTCAGGGCCCTGCCTTCACAGGAATGTATGGCGAGGACAAGACTCAGCGCCTCACTGACCCAGGTAAAGCAAAGGAAAGCAGCGGTGCTGCTAAACAACAGGAATTAGAGCACGTAGTAGAATGCTGTACAGGTGAGTTGCTGTTTGTTTATGTTTCAAACAGTGGAGCTATGTTCTAGGGGGTTATCTAAGCTGCTGGCCACTAGCGGGACAAATGTTTAAACTGTTGTGTAAGTGAATATGAAACAGCTGTGTGTTCACTGAACAGTGAAGACAATGAGACATACTGTACATACAAATATATATCTGCTATCAAATGGAAGACAGAATTGAATTGCAGAACTTTAACATTTGGTAATAATGTTCAATGTTCAAGACAGATTGGCGTACATAAAGATCTTGACCACCCTGTGTGGCCACATGGTGGCAGTAAAAGGCAGTGATTCAAACATTAATGGCTTCAGCAGGTGACATTAACTGATGCATTGTCATGGCATCAGGTCATGACATTAGATCCTGGAGGAAATGTGGACAGTGCATGGCAGGGTTATAAAAAGTAATTAAGACAAGTACTGATACCTTTTTGGAAAATGGATTAGAGTTAAGAAGTGTTACATAACTTGAATATATGTATATGTGTGTGTATAAAAACACATAATCTTATAATATACTGTTACATAGAAATACAAAGTATTACAAGTACAGATACAAGTAAATAGTGTCTAAATAAAAAAAATATTATTATTAAGTATTGTGAAAGGGTTAGGTAAAAACAAATGTGAAAGAATAAACTACAAACTAGAGTTAAGTATGGTACAGTAATTTTTCAAACTATTTGTATATATTTACTTTAAACCACCGCAGTTACATACAGTCATTATGCCTCTACATTGTTGTTTCTGCTCGTAAACTCACAAGAATGCATCACACGTGCAACAGAGGCCAATGAATACATCAGAAGCCAATGATAACCACAGAGTCCTGCAGATGTGTGACCACTGCTGTCAGTAATCATAATGTCATGTTTTAACTTTCTGAACAAGTCTGCCATGTTGACCTGAGCCTTGCAGTGCAAGTGACGAGACAGAACTTACATATTTAGCCTTTGGTAATTTGAGATATTGAGGTTAAATGTCCATTGATTGGTTGATGACCTATAGCAGATCAGGAAGATAAGCAGTGCTGCAGACAAAATAGATTGACCAGCATTTAAAATGAATTCTCAGCAAAACAGCTGTTAATCATTATGAAGACTTATCACACGCTGTGATTGATTTACATTGTGCATTGGTCTATGTTTATTGATGCAATTGTTTACTTATTTGGTACACAGAGGCTACTTGAGTTTTTCACTCTATATTACCAAACAAGACCTATGTAACAAAATGGTACAATAATACATTTGAATAACATTAATCACGTATAGAATGTTGCCTAAATATATCAGTGGTGTTAAAGTGTTCTTTTGATTTGGGATACAAATCAATCTTAATTGTTATTTTTCAATGTCAAAATAAACTAAGTCATCCTTGTAATTGACCATACCATGTTTTGTGCTAAATAATAGCAGTTACATTTACGATAATGTAAAATGAAAGGTATAGGTTTATTAGGACTAGATTCCACCGTACATTTCAAGGGAAAAATTACGATATGTGTTCTTCATACGCGTCTAACCTTTATTTGCCTATGTATTTATTACCTAGTAATACTAGTAGATATTATGGACCCTGTATAAAATTAGGTCCCAGTGGCTTATCATTACCTTGAGACCAAACAGTAATTATGGGTGAGGAGTCAGACTGTGATAGTACCATTCTTTACTTTCAGAGAGAGATAGATAGAGAGAGAGAGAGAGAGAGAGAGAGGGAGCGAGAGAGAGAGAGAGAGAGAGAGAGAGAGAAATAAAAAAATAAAAATAAATTCACACCCACAATACTTTTGGAACTTTCAGTTTGTTTCTACATTTATAAGTTTTGGGGACCTTGTAGATTAAACCGTTCTACAAAACACTAAAACCCTTTTCCAGCCCTATATCCTGCTGTCATTTTCATCACAATGTACTACATCTAGCAAATTCTCTGAGACCTGAAACCTTAGCCAATTGGTGCTCATACAAGCCTATGATCATCTACCAACACAGGTTGGTTTCAACGGAGTGAAAAACATATATTTAAATGAATATCTGAACAATCAAATAAAAAGACATATACTGTATATCATTTTTAAAAGAAGTGTAATGTTAATCATGAAAAACTTCATTCTTAATTTAATAATAAAAAATGTAATCAAATGAAAGACAACTAATACAGTATTTGGGTTTTCACAAGTCACTTGTCACGACTGACTTGAGAAAATCCATGACATAACTTAACATAATTGATGATCTTCCATTGATAAAGTGTTTGTGGTATTCCCTTGGCCAACCAGAGGGGCTTTCATCAGATCAGATAGTAATGTAATGTTGACAAAGTCTTTGCCATGACACTATACTCGCATATCTCCACCATCTAGCATGAGAAAGCAGGGTGGCACTCTTTCTGTTCTAATCAAATACTTTGCAGCAAGCATATGGTATTCTTCTCTCTCTTCAACACAGTACTGGAAGCAATATATACATACTCACATTCCTCCTGTTGTGAAGTTCACATTTGAAAAACAAAATAGGTATCCATGCAATGTAATCCAAATGCCAGGGACTCCTCCAGGCCCTTATACAAAGCACAGTTTCTATTCTATTGATTCTATAATGTGGCTTCACAACCGCCAGCCTATGTGATTGCACTTAGGAAATGAAATGTAGTCATTGAGGAGAAGGTACAAATACTGTAGGCAGTGGTTGAAAATGGAGTTTGGTCAGTGGTCGGAGATTCCTATTCAGAAGATAGACTTTGTTCACAAACTGGAGTTTGAAGTTTCAAAGGGGAGAATCACAGAAGTGTTACATCAGTTCTCAGCAGTTCTTTGACTTTTAGCCCTGGGCACAGCATTTGGATGATGTTTATAAGACACCGCTCACATCCCATTATGGTTCCTCATTCTTTTGGCATTGCATTGTTTATTCTACATGATTCCTTATTATTGTTTGTAATTGGGGATAATATTTTTTAATTAGTCTTCGTAACTTATTAAGTTCTGCAGTACTGTACTAAATGAAGTGAAGCTATTACTAAATATACCAGGCATTTATTGCAAGGACTATTTTATTTGTTGTCTTTTCGGCTTTTAAAAGTAAAAAAAAAATATATATATATACACATATATATATACACATGTATATAATTCAAAATGAGTTGTGAAATAGGCTAATAATTTGTCACTTGTTAAAACAACTATAGCATTATGCCTGTTTTAATAAAGATATATAAGCAAAATGTTGAACATTTACTATTAGCATTGGGATTTATCTTCCAAAGCCCCACTGAAACAAACAGCACAAGTCTCCCTGATAGTTGTTCCATGCTGGAGGTAAATAACAGGGTCTGCTGCTTTCTGACTAATCTCCCTTGATAAATCAATGTGATTCAGTGATGAGTACAACACCAAAATAAAACATGAAAATGAAAAGTACATGGCATATAGAATATGTTCAAAACAATGTTTATCCCATCTATGTTGTATAGCCTGGGACATGTGTGAACGTACACACTTCAATGTTGTGTGAAGAATTCATGCTAACCTGCACTATCTTCCAGGATAGAACACTGATACTGTGTGATTAAGAAAGCTATAACCATAGATTATACTTTATAGTCCTGTATATGACTGTTCCTTGAGAAGTCCAGAATTTTAAGATGGGAGCAGTGATAAAACCAGTTTTAATGGTGGGGCAGATAAGATTTGTTCTGAGTGACTCATTCATAGTATCACACAGATTCCCCCCATCCTATCGGCTTTCTAGCTCCTTTGGAATAACGGACAAACTTCTTAAGCAAATACAGTCCTTGCTGAGGAACTCCACAAATAAAATGTGAAGAAGTGTTGAAATCAATGACCTCTGTGCAGACTTGGGAGACCGCATGCTAACATTAGGTATTATTCAGAATGATTTCAGAGCATGTTTATCCTTTTTGTTAAGAAGCTTCACTTTAAAGGATGGAAAACTATTGTCTTTCATCACCATAACTAAGTTATCATGATTATTGTTACATAATTTGTTAGAATTCTTTTACACAGGTTTCTCTAATTCAAAAGCCCAGGATTAAAATAAGTGATAACTAACTATCCTTTGTGTAATTCAAAGGGAACAATAGCCTATCACCTTCAATCACATGCTGACTGCCATTTTGGTTTTTGGATTGGATTAGGAGGCGGTTTTCATCTAGCCCACATTTGATCATAGTGAGGAAGATCACACAAGCGTTATGACAGCAATAACAATGACTATAATGGTGTTTGCCTAGTACACCATTACAGTTCTACCTGAAACTCTTTTATGAATCTTCCATGTCTATGTGGATTGTTAGTTAGAATTGGATGTTGAGCCACATGGGGTTAACAGCTCTAAGGTTTGAACCCTGGATCATTGACCTATTACTTTGTACTGGCACTTTCCCTTCTTCAAATACAAGACAAATGTTTGCCATGTCACATTTACCTACAGTACATAGAGTGGGCCAATAATTTGCACAGATTTAAAAAAAAAATTGGAGTCAGGTTTGTTGCAAAATGTCCAAAACAGGTAGTGACATTTTCAATGTCAAAAATCTAATCTTTCCAATTGTAACAATTTAGCTTTCTATGATCTGACCGTCACTGACCAAAAACAATAGTTTTCATATTGGGTGTGCTCTTTGGGCCCCACAAGAACAAGTGGGATGTTTATGGGGGGATTACAAAGGAGATTGTGAATGAGAAGATATGAAAAGAAACATGTACATTACTTATGTACAGTACTTATTTGCACACCGTTTTTCAGCCTTTGAAAGTTAAACACCAAACATTTATGAAACATGCATTGCATTACTAAACAATAGCACCCAAATAAGCCACCTCTAAATGCATCAAATTACTTCAGCGATAGGCTATGTCTTTGGATAATTATGGCGCACTTATCAAGATATATAGTACGTGTATTGCATGTGGTCTGAGTATAGATTATTGAATCTTTCCGATGATACGTGAAAGCCAGCTAAGGTATAACTGAATAATAGGTGACTTAATGAGCTAACAAAAGATATGGATTGCTGTAATTTTTATTACATAAATGACATGGCCAGGTCATAAATAGTGATGAGCTACATGGCTATCGAAAGTGTAACTAGTTTAAACAGGTGAAACGGGAATGTATCTTTGTGCAGGTTTGTCTTGCTACATTATGGCAAAAGCTAGGGAAATTGTTTACCCATTATTGACACCAGTGGAGGGAAGGGGGGGGGGGCTGTTGGGGTTACAGGGATGTACAATAGAGAGGGAAATCAAAGTTGGGTGATTTATCTCTGCTTAAAACAACCAGCACAACTCTCGAAGTCCTCACTCAAGAGGCTGGTTTAGCATTAACTAGACAGACTCTCCACCTCTCCTCTGGTTTGGAGGAGGTGACTTCGGTTGACAGGGGCCTCCGGATGTTCTCGTCTCTCTGACAGTCCCCATCAAAGCTCTTCTAGTGGGCGGAGCCTGGACAAATAGAGGGAGGGGGTGTCTGGAGGTAGTGGGGCACATTAGCTGCTTGGACAAGTCTTTCTGCCCCACTGTCAGGTAGTGGAGAATTTGTTTGTCCAAAGCCCTAGCAGACATGGATATGGCAGACTACAGCGAGGCCCTGGACCCAGCCTATACTACGCTGGAGTTTGATAGCATGCAAGTACTAGCAATGGGTGCAGGTGAGTCACACATATGCAACTCTGACATTGAACTTTGAAACTGTTACCTACTCCAAGCCTTTGGTCGAGACAGGAGACAGGGGGTTCTTCCACAAAGTGATAAAATGTGTAATTTGTTCATCTTCTCCATGCAAAGAGGATGATCATACTCACTGGCATTTGACACATCTTTTATCGCCTATTGGTGTAATGGTAAAACATGAAGAGGTTTTGATTCACGCCACCACACTCTACAATAACGCTTAGTAATCTCAACTTGTTCAAACCTGTAGACTGATGGGGTCTTGGTCATATTTCAGCTAGATCGATTACAGTGGAGGTTCTTCGTGTGATGAACTGGTATTTTGTGTATTGTGAACATCCCTCTCCTGTTACAAACAGTTGGTTCCCACAGATTCTTGAATGATTAATAGTTGTTGAGAATACATTCATCTGTCCAATCTCCCATGACTTTTGATGGTGATCCTGGCTATTGTAAATTGAAATTCCCAACCGTGTAGAAAAAGATACCTGTAAGAGAATCCTTTTACATTTTTACACAATGTAACTTAAATATAAGACATAAATGTCCTTAAAAAAAGTAAGTTAAATATTTGTAGTCAACAACATACAGTTTATGACCATTTATTTACTCAAACTGATTACCATGGGTGTCTAATAGGAAACCTGTCTCCAGTGAAGACAATCAAGCGTCTATTGACATTGCCTGAGCTATTCAAGTACCTAAGTAGGCCTATTTCAAGTAGTTTCTTTGGTTATCAGCCGTCAGTGACGCTAATGATTGCATTCACATGGGCCATTCACACCTTTTTGTATTAATCAAATGTTTTGAATATGTAATATTATCAGATTTAACCAGGCACAGTTTAGATCAGTGGTTCTCAAACTGGGAACCAGCACTTCCAGAGGGGTCACACTATATTTTAAGAGATGGTACCGTAATAATCTCTTATAAAATGTCCATATGTTTACATATTTCAATGCTATCGGTTGCTCTACTCCAGAGGAGTTGCCAGCAATGAACAACTTGTTTTTGGGAGTTTCGGGACAAAATGTTTGAGAGTAGCTAATTAGCGTTAATTTCGATATTACCAAATACATGAATGACTTATTAAATCACTGGTAACTTAATAATAATGATCTCCCTCTACTCATTGTATTTTGACAGACTCCTCGCCAACCGAGAGTGCCAACATGAATGCTGCCAACCACCTAGGGGTGGGCACCCTGTGCGCCATTTGTGGGGACAGGGCCACTGGCAAACACTACGGTGCTTCCAGCTGTGATGGCTGCAAGGGCTTCTTCAGACGCAGTGTCCGCAAAAACCACATGTACTCATGCAGGTACCTTTTGGGAGGAAGAAGTGACACTGAGCAAGGCACTGTATATGTTTAACTGGTAAATGTAGTAGGGTATATGGCTTACCGAGGTAGTGAATATGAATATGGGCTGTGTGTATAGGCTGAACCATACTGCTTTTTCAGTCTGCTGTAAAATAGAGCCTTGTAGGTCTAAATGGGTTAGGGTTAGGTTAAACCACTACATATATTATGTTTAAAAAAGGTAGGTTAGAGTTAATCTATCACTGAACTAAGAAATGTGTTCACTCACAGGTTTAACAGACAATGCATTGTGGACAAAGACAAGAGAAATCAATGCAGATACTGTCGACTGAAGAAATGTTTTCGGGCTGGCATGAAGAAAGAAGGTAAGAGAGGTCAAGCTAATCAAAAATGCAAATACAACAACAGTCTTATTCAATATGAGCTTTATAGATCTTCTGCAAGTGAAAACATAATATGATATAGTGAATCAGTGCTGTCAAACTGATTCACATTGATCACATTGTACTGAAATGACTCGTAGTGTGGGTATGTTGCAATACCACAAGAGTAGCATTTTGTTAATGTTCACTCAATGAAGCGCTGAAGTCTATGACCAGCTTATGCTGAGCAAACATTTCTGAGCCATAATAGCCATATACTGATAAACATGACAACCTTGGAAGGATTATTTTTCCTTTAAATTACTCAGCATTCTAACTAATCTTGCCTAAAAATGTAAATGATAATTGTATGTGTTTTTTCATCTAAATGTCACCTTTCAGCACTGATGTGTTAGTTGAGCTCTAAAATACATTTTTGTCTCTCAGCTGTACAGAATGAAAGAGACAGAATCAGTACCAGGCGATCCAGTTATGAAGACAGCAGTTTACCTTCCATCACTGCCCTGATCCAGGCGGATGTTTTGTCAAGACAGGTAAGTCACCATTTGAATTTAAATACAATGTATTCATACCTTTTTACATTTCATTTGTACAGTAACTTTACACATAGACTTTTGTTTTGTTTGGTTTTTGCTCCCATATTGTTGCTCATAGATTACATCTCCTGGCCCTATATTGAATGGTGACATTAGGACAAAAAAGATTGCCACCATTACAGATGTATGCGAGTCAATGAAACAGCAGCTGTTGGTTTTGGTGGAATGGGCCAAATATATTCCTGCCTTCTGTGACCTTCCCCTGGATGACCAGGTAAGGCTAACGCTAGTGCAACAGACAGACTGTACTGTAGGTGTAGACTTGTTTTACAATATATTGCTTGATATAGATTAACTACAAGAGAACATTTAGAACATGTTATTTAGCATTAATCAAAATGTTAAACATTTATAATTTATTAATATATTATTGACTCCCCACTTGCTAATAATTCTCAGTATAGGATTCCTGTCCAAGACGTCTTTGCACAGAAGTGGTTAATGTATTTGAATCCCGAGTTAGAATATGATGAGCTGGTTTTAAAGTTATATCCCCTGCTTAAAAACCAGCGCTGAATCATTAACACTGTGCTCACCAGTCCTTGGTAACTGATTTGCTGATGTTGAATTAGCGAGGGAACCAGTGTCCCAAGAGACTTCTGCCCAAGCTTTTCTCTCGCTATCCTCTCTGTTATTGGGTTGTGTGTTGACCTTGAGGTGATGGGAAAGCTCCTGTACCACACAGACATGTACTGACCTACGTAGGTCAAGACGTGCACCAGGTAATAATGAAATGAAGTCATTTTTGCAGGTTGCTTTACTGCGAGCTCACGCCGGTGAACACCTCTTACTTGGTGCTGCCAAGAGGTCCATGGTCTACAAAGATCTACTGTTATTAGGTAAGAATGACACTATTAGTTTTCACACTGTTTTCAAGGATGCCAACATAATATTGTTTCTCAGGCTTACTTATAAGATGTTGCTCTAAAAGACAAACCCAAATCTGATGACGCCCAATCTTTGGCAGGTAATGACCACATCATTACAAGAAACTGCCCAGAGTTGGAGGTGAGCAGGGTAGCGGTTAGGATCTTGGATGAACTGGTGCTTCCCTTTCAAGAGCTTCAGATAGATGACAATGAATATGCTTGCTTGAAAGCCATTGTCTTCTTCGACCCAGGTATGCTTGCAGAATCATTCAATTCAGTACAGCTCCATTTTTTCATTTTGGACTCAAATCGCTCTCTGAAATTACTTCTCTTAATGAACTGTTGATTTTTAGTGTGTAGCGCCTCTAAACACACACACACACACACACACACACACACGTGGTTCTTGCTAAACAGCTTGACTTCTCTGCTTTGTCTCTTAGACGCTAAAGGTCTCAGTGACCCGGGGAAGATCAAGCGAATGCGCTACCAGGTCCAAGTGAGCCTGGAGGACTACATTAACGACAGACAGTACGACTCGCGGGGACGTTTTGGAGAGCTCCTCCTGCTACTGCCCACCCTGCAGAGCATCACCTGGCAGATGATCGAGCAGATCCAGTTTGTCAAACTCTTTGGCATGGCCAAGATTGACAATCTGCTTCAGGAAATGCTCCTTGGAGGTGCACTATGTTTTCTTTTAGTCTTTAATGCCATTCTAAACAACAGTAAACAATGAATGGAAATTGTGCATTAATCTGTTATATTCTTATATACAAATTAACAAGGTGTGTATTAAATGTACACACCTTGATTTGTGTGTAAACCATGTCTGAAACAAAAAACGTTACAAAAAATGTTTTTTTTGTTTTTTTTTACCTCATTTGAAACTCTGAGAGGGCATGCTATGAGGGCATATTACTCTTCTCTCCTCCTCCCCCTACAGAGCTCCAAGGCTCCCCCCCAGTGTTGCACATCCTTTTATCCAAACGGTCTAGACCTTTGCATTCATACTACAGTATCTCACTGTACTGACTCTTGCAGGTACTGCTAATGAGGCCCCGCACACCCCTCATTCTTTACACCCCCACCTGGTCCAAGAGCACCTCAGCAGCAATGTCATCGTGGCCAGCAATGTGTCTACGCCAATACACAATGGTCACATATGTAAGCATGGGCTGGGATGGGAAAACTATTAGTGCACTGACTTGAATACATGTTTGAATTAGAAAAAACTGAGAATGTGAAATGATCGTAGTAATCCTCTAAATTCTTCACAGCAACTAATCAGGCTTATTTTGTCAAAGAAAGCGTCTGTTATTTTTCTTCACATTTTAATGCTCTCAACAATTTCACGAAAGTGATTATTCCTGGTCTGAAAATTGTTGTTCCAAGAACTCTAATATTCACTGTATACTGCAAATCGTTCTAAACAAATGCACCATCCTGTTCTACTTTTAGCCACTCCTGAAACTCCAATACCGTCTCCGCCATCTGCATCCAGCTCAGAACATTATAAAATGGCTCAAGGGGTCATAGCCACAGTGCCGAAGCAGCCAACCTCCATCCCTCAACCCACTATCACCAAGCAAGAGGCCATTTAACACCAGAACATTGAATCAATTAATGTGCCAGCCACTGTTTAAAAACTGATTATTCTTAAAAATAAGTTTATACTTTATATTATATGTTCAGCATTGAAGCTGTTGACCTGACTGAAACATTTAGCTTATTTTTAACATTAATATTGGCAATATATTTTACATATTTTATTTTACTTTTTTGTCAGCAGGCATTTGGGTGTACACCATCTAAATAAAGTGTAATAAGAGGTAAAGGACAGCATATGAACTCAGACAAGTGAAAAAAAAAAACTGCTGTGAGAAATGGTTGTGTTTTGCAGTATTCATTTGAAAAATAATGTTTGAGTTTATTTTTCAGTCAGCTTCATCAGCATAACCGTGATATGTTAACAAAGCCATGAGACATGGTTCTCACATTATCATCTTCTGTACCTTTTAATTCATTTCAAGACCAAGTACCTCCCCCTACTTGACTAAAACAATTTAAATTATAGCTACAGACGATATACCTATGACAGATCTAGCAGCACATTATTTCATTGTATTCAATATATGTATAGGGCTTTGAAAGTATAAGTAATTTTGATTATTTTTTACACAATGTTGTTTTCCATTTTTTCCCCTGTAGTACCTTTAAGTACCGCTTGGGGTATGCATACTTTGACCCTATTTGAGAAACACGGCGAAACGGCTTACTGTTAGATATAGTGAATTCATCATACAGTATCAATATTGTAGAAATGTTACAACAGGCCATGTATTTAGGATTGCATTATTTCATTTGATGCATTTATTATGATGCATTCTGCAAAATATACAGAAATAATTTGTTTTATGAGGCACATTTCCAAGTTGATGTGACAATTCTAAGATAGACAATAATTTCAGTATGAACTGGAAAATATTTACTGTAGTCAGGCAAAATTTAATATGTTTATTTTTACTCTAAGATACAGTATGTTGGTTCATAGAACACTTTAAACTTGTGGTGCCACTTTGTAAAAGTCAAAGGCAGTCATACTAGAGAATTCATCTGAGTTTCCCCAATACGAAAACTGTATTGTGTTGTATTGTTTTTTAAAAGAATATATATAGATATTATATTTTTTGTTTGACCTATTTTGTCATGGTTTAAATGACAAAATAAAGTATGCTTTGAAACATTTACTTCTTCACTAAAGATAAACAATGTTTCACTGTTTCACAGTGTGAAGATGAATAAAGGCATATGGTCTATTTTTATATTTAATGGTGCTGCCGACCCCATTTAAACATAGCTAATAATGAAGTACAGTTTGTTTTCAGATGAAGGATCAACATTATTTGCACATTCTAGGGGAAACTATAGTATAACATAGGTTTTCATCCACTTTGTTAGCTACAGTATAGGCATAGAAACAATTGGTCTAATGTGGCAACGTGGCAGTGCTTGGTCAATACTACAAGATGATGTTGCTTCAGAGTGATAGTCATAAAGTAATCATAGATAGCAGTGATTCAAACAAGAGACTAAGAATGAGAGGCATAAACACCTTCAAAGCAAATATTTTTGTAAAAAATGTAATTATCTCTCTAAATCAAAGTTCCGCAGGATAAAGCACAGATTAAAATTATACATTAATTGTAATGGTGCTCCATGCCTTTAACTTTTAGCAAAACATGTCATATTTTCATAGGTTCTGTCGAAGGTAGATGATAAAGAATACACTATCATTAAATGTGTTGCAAGCTTGTTTTGTGCATTTCTGCCATCTATTGTATTTACATGTAACATTCATCATTGTCTGATATACATACTGTACGTGTCCATCTGATAAATAATGATAAAGAAAACAGCTTTTAAAGATGGATTCCAACACTAGTCCTGAAGACATAGGCTGAACAGGGTTATCATCAGTCTGGTAGCTTTATTAAAACGCTGATTGAGTGACTGTGAAATGTAGTTAGTGAAAGACTAAAATCATAAAATAAGACAGTGTGGCCATGCATGTGGATATGGAGAATACATTCTGTCCTTGTGTTGAGGAAGGGCTAAAGGTAGGCCTAAAACTCAATCTGTGCATCCCACAGATTTTGTATTTATGCAATAATCAGTCATCAAATATTGTGAAGAGTTTATTGTGTTACTTTGCAATGATGTTAGATCTATGATTATTCCTCAAAAATCTAAGATGTTAAGATAAGATCATTCATATTGCTTGCCATAGGCCAAGTCGATTATTTGTATTGGTTTACAGTTTAGTTTTATTGGTTGAGGCACACATTGTCATGTTGTTTTCTTCTGAATGGATGTTTTTTTAAAAGGTGGTTATTTCTGACTCACACCCATGCAAGATTTTCTCAAATGCATGTAACATTTGCGCCCTCTACTGGACGAACATGTTATAACCAACAGTCTGGTGTAATGTTCAGATGATGCCTAACGGTACGAGGGCATGATTGCTATTTGAACTCGTTTGGAATATGAATGCGTGATGTAATTTTTTATACTTATGTTTATATTTATGTAACATTTATAATTTATCTCTGACATTCTGGAAAGAGCCCCTCCAGACTACAACCAATACATATTTGAACAAGTCATCATTTTGGTAAGAAGCATGAAACATGCACACACACCTTGCGGATTAAATTAATAATAATATATATATATTATATATTATATATTATATATTATTATTATTATTATTATTATTATCCGTAATCAGATACTAAAATTATCTGATTACAATAGTAGTTTAGGCTATTTTATTTTACTAATCTGAAAATACAGGCCACTGTATGACATAATAGCCACATATCTTAGTGTTGAAATTCCAAAACGTGCTCTCCATTAGGCGAATTGCTATAAAATAATTCCATCTGAGAGGTAAATTGACATATTTCTGCACATAATAATTGCACTGATTCATTGACGCAGCAAGTGTCTACCTTGCAAAGACTTACAGCAAAAGACGTCTATATGGGAATCATGTGTCACGTGACGCAGATGGACTAATCAGAGAGCATCGTTTCTCCACCCGGAAATCTGGAATTTACTGACAGGTTTGTGCTTGGTGTATTTTTATTTTTATTTATTTTTTACATATTCCGATGTTGATATGTGGTGTTGTCACACATTGTGTTCTGATACGTGTAATCTATCATTCGGCTTGGTTTAGAGTCATTATTGACTAATGTTATATTGCCGCATCCTTTCGTTGGGTTAGACCAGACTGTGTTAGTTTAGAGCTATTGAATTATTCCATTTTCGCTGGAAAGTGAAAAGCTAAATTATGTCAACGTGCTGCATTGTTTCCTTTTTTGCACGACCATCTATAGCGTAGGCTATTTGGGGCAATCATCACGTGGTTCATTTATTTGTTTTAAGGAACATAGCCTAATTATATTTGGTCGGTTACATTGTGCTTTCTTTCCTGTCAGCATCGCATAGTCAGCCCATGGCCGATCAACATGAATCCATTGATCTCAGGTCTTCTCCAGTGGATCCATCATCTGTTGCCAGGCATAGTTGGTTTCCTGGGCCCCCGCCACCCACCTACTCTTGCACTTTGACCCCAGAGATGGTTGCCAAGGCTCGCGACGAGCTCCAAGAAAAACCAGAATGGCGTCTTCGTGATGCCCAGGCATTGAGAGACATGATCCTAAAGGTCTAGTATTGCACTCTTTGATATTAGTATTTGGAATAGTATTAAGTCATATTGATGCTAAGGAAAAATAAAAACACCTAATGTGTTTACTGCTTATCCTGTTGGTCATTGTAATTGTAATTAGGTATTGTCTGTTGGACTCTGATATTGAAGGACCAGCCTAACCTCAGGACCAGGCTGGATGATGCCTTCCTCTTGCGCTTCCTGCGGGCCAGGAAGTTTGACTATGACCGGGCCCTGCAGCTGCTGGTCAACTACCATGCGGGCCGGAGGGCCTGGCCTGAGGTATTCAAGGACCTTAAGCCATCCACGGTCAAGCATGTATTGGACCTGGGCTTTCTCACAGTGCTGCCACACCCCGACCCCAGCGGACGATACATCCTCTGTCTTCGGCCAGGTCGGTGACAATCCGAGATGAACAATGACATGAATAGTAACATGACAGACTGAGAGACGTATTAGCTCTATATGACTCTGCAACCAGATGTCTTAGCCCCAGCATGTCAGACAATGAGCCACACTGACACACTGACATGCATGATCGGCCAGCCTGGCTATGAAAACAAAATAACAGAGAAGCTCGGATTTCAACACACAGAGGGAGTGTTATGTCATTCTCCACTGAGGACACAATTACACTATATCTTTACAAAGGACAACTACTATAATAATGTTTAAATCATCTTTATAGGACACCTTTTCAAGTATTGCCCTTCTAGCAATTCTATGTTCCGAAGAGCTCAAATGGATTAACTGAATATTGAAAACATGTTAGTATTACTAATTAGTTACAGCAGTATGATGATGACATATATTCTAGATGTGTATGCATTATAACATGGCCTTCTTCCTACAGGTAGATGGAAACCAAATCACTATCCATTCGTAGACAATGTGAGGGCACTTTATCTGACACTGGAGAAGCTGATTCAGCCGGAGGAAACGCAAGTGAACGGTGTTGTCATCTTAGCCGACTATACTGGGGTAGGAATGTCCCAGGCATCCAATCCAGGCCCGTTCCTTGCGAAGAAAGTTGTGGGCATCCTGCAGGTGAAGGAATAGTTTCAGTAATTTGTTTTAATTAACTTTTATTTCTAAGGAATTATTATTATTATATGTATGTACAGTATGTGTGTGTGTGTGTGTGTGTGTGTGTGTGTGTGCTCGTGTTTGTGTGTGTGTGCTCGTGTGTGTGTGTGTGTGTGTGCTCTTGTGTGTGCGTGCGTGCATGCGCGTGTGCTCTTGTGTGTGTGTGTGTGCTCTTGTTTGGTTGACCATGCTAATCTGGGCTATTGGCCTGCTCTTACAAGCAGTCAATAGGCTTTGTGAGTATTCAGATGGTCCTGCTTAAACTCTCATTGACTAGATGAAGGTTTAAGTCCCGTTAAGAAGCTGACACACTTCATTACGGCGAACATCCCCCCATTGATTAAGCCATTTCTGGGTCTGGCCTCCTCTAGGAAGGCTCTTGTCAATAATGCCTACCTCTCACACACACACACATGAGGAGACAAACCACATGCTTGTTATGCATGTATCACACCCACACACACACACACACACACACACACACACACACAGGGCACACGCGCACGTACACACACACATGAGGAGACAAACCACATGCTTGTTATGCATGTACCACACACACACATACACACACACACGCGCCTGTACACACACACACACACACTCAGGGCACACGCGCATGCACACACACACACACACACCACGCACATGTACACATACAGTACACACACACACACACACACACACACACACACACACACACACACGTACACGTACACGTACACACACACACACACACAAACACACACAGGTAGCAGCTCCCCATAATTTAAGTTTGCTATTTTATCATTTGCCTAGATTAAAATGAGTGGCCTCATTCCAATCATGTGTTTAACGACCAATCAGAGATGCTCAACAACACAGTGAGGCTTCCCTCTTCATGTTTTGTTTACGTAGCAGTAAATAAATGAACATTCTGCAGAGCTCATGAAGTCATTTTATTTTGCATTATTATTTTGTAAATGTTTGAAAATGTATCGGGCAGGTAGGGTAGAATGTCTCAAAAGGACATGACTTTGCCCAGGCCTGGCGTACAGCGACACATCCTGCATTCGGTCATATAACCAGAGCCATGGAGCGTTCCTGTCAATGAACTCACCTATTACATACTTTCATCACATTCAGTTGAATGCAAAGTTTATTGGCATTGTCAAACACTGAAGTCAAGCCTAAAAGGGGTCCTAGTTAGATCAATAACCATTAGAGAATTATGTGTTCATGCCAAATTGAATCTGCCACACACACACACACACACACACACACACACACTAGGACCAGCTACAGCCAATCCAAACTGGGAAGGTTGTCTCTGGCACACAGCCATATAATAATTTCCTAATTATAATATGAACCACAGCATGCCAATATGCCATAGCGTTTAAACCTCAATATGGCATGGGCTGAAATATATTCTTTTAGATTCTGCTTTTCATATTTAGTCAGTCATTTCATTTTATTCCCAATTTGTTCCTGGATAGATGCATACATTATAATGGACCACAACGTCTTCTGGAAAAGAATGATTGGTTGCAGATAGTAAAGATACAGCACTCCTCAGCTCAGTGGTGAAGAATATAAATACATTTTATTATACACACTTCAGATTATATTCAGGATTGTAGATTTTTAAAATGTCAGATTATATTCAGAAAAGTTTAATCCACATGTTATTAAACCCCGGTTTAACGGTCTGTGAAGTTATATTCAGAGAAAACGGTCCAAAAGCTTTAGAAATACAGTTACTTCAAAAATGTTGATACAGTATTTACCCAAGTAGCAACATATACATGGATTATGCGTAAATGCTTTTGAATGCAGCTCTGCCCTGTTTGAGTGTATTGATATGAGCAAGTAGAAAACACAAACCACTCCGTTATATGCAGGCTTTCAGGTCCCAGCTAAACCTACATGCACAATACAGCAAGCCGCCATATATACAGCTGAGTGCGTTCGTTTCCAAAACAGCCCTGGACAGTTTTTCAACGGTTGCCCCCCAAAATACCCACACTGGGCACCACCTCTGTGATTGCCTATTTAGTGAGTAATTATGCCTGTCTTATTCGCTCTCAGCCAACACACTCACTGATTGGCCTCCTCCCGCTGTGGGTAATGTCTTATTTGTCATAGGAGACAAGCGGCTTCTGCAAGGCAAACAGTTGGCAGGTATACGGCTGTATCTAACCATACAATATGTAGGGCCCTCTGTACGTACAGCAAGCGGCGCAAATTAGTCGTCAACAGAATATGTATCTTCTTCTCAGGGCAGGCATATACTTTATGCTGAGGTCAGCACTCACAAGAACCAATCAGGAAGAAGTTCCACAGAGTTGACGGTATATTGGCCCTGCGTTTTAAATAGAAACATCTTTAGCCTAAAAGTTCGGTGGATACCAAACCCTGCAGGTTCACTCCATGAGGCCAAATGCACCTGACACAGTGCGTGTGTGCGTGTGTGCGTGTTGCTGCCTTTCCTTCCTAGCTCATGTCTTCTTTTGTGTTTATTAGAAAATCAAAGAGCTAATCAGCGCTGAAGCACTTGACGAGAGCAGGAGGAGGAGGAGGAGGAGAGCCTATTTCTCAGTCTAATGGCCAATTAGGTTGTGGCTAAACGAGGAGGCAGGGGCTCTGCTCAACACAGACCTCACAGAGGGACGTGCACATGTCAAAACACCACCTCTGTCGCTCACGCACGTTCTGCAGCCTCTGTCCTTCCTCAGGTGTCTTGCTGCTCTGAGTCGACGCTCACTCCTCGAGATGAGATTGTCTTCATTAAATGCTTCTTCTCTTTGAAAACCATCACAACTCCCCCCCCCCCCCACAGACACACACACATAACACACACACTCCTGTCACACGAACAGACATGCACACGTACATGCACACGTGTGTGCATTGATTGAAATGTCATATATAGAGATAAAGTAGTGTGTACTACTAAAACATAATGTTAACAGTAAAGTGTTCTGTGCTAAACACAAAGTGTTTCTAAAAGAATTATACTGTACATTTGGCACATTTATGCATGAATAGATGAATTGATATAGTGCCAAAGAAGACTCTCACACACACACAGACATTGTTATAACATTCCCTATGAAAGGCATTTGTGATACATGTAAATCAGTTCCTGTTGTTGTTCTGTTCAACCAGCCGTAAACAGTTGTCAAGTGAAGCAAATCCACCCAGTGCAGGCTGAGACTGCAACACACACACACACACGCACATGCACGCACAGAGCAACATTTGAATGCCTTGAAGCGAGCTGACCTCGGGCTCTATACTGCCACCTTGTGGTGTAGCTAATAAGATCTGTGTGACGTAAACAGCAAATAGTACGGAGCGCAGGCTGACACCAGCGAGGGAAGCTGTGAACCTGGGCTAGCAGCTAGCACACAGCGGCAGCCTGGCCCAAGCTAGCATCGCAAGCTAGTGTTGGCATGAGAGCATTAGCATACGGTCTTTATCACAACATATTAGACGGGCAGCCACGCACAAGCGCGCACGCACACACACACACACACACACACAGAGGCCCAGTGGGTACCACTGTGGCCTCACAGCAAGAAGGTCTGGGGTTTGAACCCCGGTCGTCCCAGCCTTTCTGTGTGGAGTTTGCACGTCTGCGTTGTGTTTCCTGTCACATGTCAAGTTCATCCTCCAGCCAGTGTCATGTGACCAGTGTCATGTGACCAGTGACACTGGCTCCAGTCTGGAGGTGGTCCCTGGGCGCTGCACAGCGGCTGCCCAGTGCTCCCTTGAGGGATGGTTAAATACAGAGGATGCATTTTGCAACATGTATGTGACAATAAAACCACCTTCACTTTTAAACAGACACACAAAGAATGTGCTCGTCTCCATCACCACCTGACCACTGGGAGCAGTAAGGGTTAGGTGTCTTGCTCAAGGACACCTCAACACATGGTGAGGAGGACTCGGGGTTCAAACCTGCAGTGACATCTTGATCACCTGTCTCTTCTTCTTTGCTGACCGTGAGAGAGACATATGCAGCTTTTGGCTATTATATACTTATAGCAAACGTGCATGGTGAATGCTGCACATGTGTACTGCAGGTCAGGGGCAGTCTTGCACATTATATATCTCAGGAGCAGGTTTACAGGGGCTTACAGAGGTGACTGTGAGGTCAAAGGTCAAATGGCCAAAAGCCTAAAGGTTTGTCACCCTGAACACCCTAGTCTGGCAGAACTGGCCTTTACATACGTAAAGTCTGGGACACAGCGCTGGCTAACTGCGCCAGTACCCGCCTACTTGACATGCAAGGTATTTTGATTGAGATTGATGACCAACTATGTAACTCAATGACCAAGTCGGACTGTAAACTTGCAATTAGGACAACTAAACAACAAGACTGGCTGTTTACAGGTTTTGTAAATCCATAAAATGTTAGTTTGTTTATGTTTAATTTAAAATGAGTAAATTAAGCACTGCGCTATGGTTGCACCAGAAATTAAGGATACGAGATGAGTGACAATGCAAACAGCCCATGGATATCGACAGTATTACTTCCCGAAAGTCTGAGAGTTCCGTGTCGACAGGGGGGTATATGTATATCAGACGTTGCTAAGGAACGGACGAGGCTGAGACTACGTGTCTCTGACATCAGCCTACCCAGGAGTTACTGGACGGCCAAACAGCCTTATGATGCGGTATGATTCTGTACATTAAGTTGTTGTTTTGGGCAAAGATTCCATACATGAAGTTGGACCCCTGTTAATATTGGGTGTATTGTGGAATTCACATTTCCCCTTTCACATGTGCTTTCACCATAACAAGCTGCAATGTTACAATATTGTTCACACTTACTACTTACATAATGTACTTACTGCAAATATTCATCCTTTATTTATTTAACCTTTACAGTATTTAACCAGGAGTCCTGACCAAGACAGGCAGCAGCACAAACATCACAGTTACAGACAGAAAATACAAAAAAGATACACAATTATACGATCACAGCATAGGATACTAAATAAATACTAAATCATTAAAAACTGACATCTTAATGATGACACGACTTGACTCTTGACCTGACTGTGTATTTATTATGTATGTTGACCATCTACAAACATTTGCCAAGCAAGTATATTCCTCCTGGCACCCCTCCACAGCTAAGATCTTGTTGCTATGTCCCATCTCACCGCGTGGCCCCAGACATCAGCCATGACTCAAGCAGTGGGTCGCCCCGGGCTACAGTCAAAGGTAATGCTGGATGTCACAGCTGACATTTAAACTAAGGGCCTGCCATGTCATTGGCTGGAGCAAGTGTCTGTCAGTGCGTCTGACATACACTAGAGTATGTAGACATCGACTCAATGTGTTTATACTATTATGCATACATGTGTTACTTATGGTATGATTTCACACTGCGTGGTATTGTGTGTTGTATGTGCCTCCAGACATAATAATCAATATTCTGCAGCAGTAACACGTCTTATGCTATCTCGCTCTTCTCCGCGTGTATCAGGTACGTCATGAACATGTACAACTTAGGCGTCTATCTGTATGTATCATGTATTCATCTATGAAATACATAAATACATACATCATGTATACATGTGTACATGAATGATAATGTCTTGTGCCACATGGAGATAAGAGTAATGACATACTGTCACACACAAACACACACGCCTACATTCTACACAGGTGCACGCAGACTCACAAACGCACACAATCTGTGCTATTACAACCGCGTGCGCACACACACACACACACACACACACACACACACACACACACACACACACAGAGTCAGAGTGTCCCGGTGGCTGAGAATCTGGCAGGCATCCTTCAGTTCAGCTCCAACAATCCAGATAGCTTCCCTTTACTATTCTGCCAATGTGCACGCACACGCACACACACACGCACACGCACACACACACACACACACACACACACACACAGACACACACAGACAGTTTCCTCTCTCCTCACACACACACACACACACACACACACACACACAATGAGAAGGCCGGCTGGGAACACCTCGAGCTAATTTGTGGACATGAGCTTTGTCATTGTTTCAATTATTATAAAGAAGTCCCTGACACGATAATTACATGAGCACCACAAAGGCTTGGATTAGCTTCAATTGTGCAATTTCCCTACTGTGCCTTTAGATGTTCTCAGTGTATCTCCAACGCCTGTCTGTCAACGCCTGTCTGTCCAGGAACATCAGACCATTATGACCACTTTGCAATAAGACTACCCTCATAAAGGGGTTATAAATGTTTTATAATTAGTTTATAATTTCGATTATAATCACTTTATACATCAATAATAAACTGGTAGAACAATGCTAATATGTTTTAACAAGTTAGTGTTTCTTGTAAAGTAAAACCATACTGCCGCTGTGTTTACTGTGCCAAAGGCTAATCAACTGCAGGACAATAAAAGTTTACTCCAAATTGATCCTTTTCTTTTCACTAAGATGACCCACATTCTCTAGACTAGGTCACTTTTCTCTCTCACACACACACACACACACACACACACACGCACGCGCAAGTCTGGGAGTTCCACTGTGCACCCACAGTCTTAACTGAGCCCTCACTGAGGGACTTCAATGCATTGCT
>JAODUE010000022.1:4331556-4373850 GCA_027564755.1 Amblyopsis hoosieri | reverse complement strand
GTTATATAATGTGTTCTGCTGGTGTAGTAGTGTTATATACTGTGTTCTGCTGGTGTTGTAGCGTTATATAATGTGTTCTGCTGGTGTAGTAGTGTTATATAATGTGTTCTGCTGGTGTAGTAGCGTTATATAATGTGTTCTGCTGGTGTAGTAGTGTTATATACTGTGTTCTGCTGGTGTTGTAGCGTTATATAATGTGTTCTGCTGGTGTAGTAGTGTTATATAATGTGTTCTGCTGGTGTAGTAGGATATATATAATGTGTTCTGCTGGTGTAGTAGTGCTATATAATGTGTTCTGCTGGTGTAGTAGTGTTATATCATGTGTTCTACTGGTGTAGTAGTGTTATATAATGTGTTCTGCTGGTGTTGTAGTGTATAATGTAAAGTCATGTAGCATATATTCATTCATTCCTTTGGTAGCTGAAGGTGACAGACTACCATGTGAAGTGCATGGTGGTGTCTCGCTATGCTCTGACCACAGTCCAGAGCACAGTGTGGAACCAGCTCCCTGTCATCAAGGAGGCTGCGTTTGAAGTGGACCTGCCCAGCTCTGCATTCATCTCCAATTTCACCATGTGAGTATGGTTTAAATGCTCTTTGTGTCACTGTATAGCTATTCTACATTAACTGTCTGTCAGTCAGTGTCTTAGCTCACTTTGTCTGTTTTCCCCTCTCTTTCCCCTATATGTCCCTGTTTAAGTGACATTTTTAATCTTGAACGGTTTCAATTGTTCAAATGGTCCTTCTGGCAGCCTATCCTGTATCCTAAGGCTACAGTCTGCCTGTCTTAACTTTGACACAACATTTTGTTTGCCTAGAAGATTACGACAATGCAATGTAATCTTGTAGTCATATTAAAGGCATAGTGTGTAATTCTGGCCACTGGGAGGCAGAGCCATGCAATCACCTGTCCCTGCACCACACGTATTGTACACCAGGGGTTGTATTTATGTTAGCATATGGCCACATGTGCTTCATCCAGTGAGTTTAATTAGAATGAGCACTCCATTTAATAAGATGTTTTTTTAAAAGTGATGTTATGATGATTATAAGCAAAAACAGTTGAGTTTAATCTACATATTTGGCATAAAAAGAGAGGTTATAAAATACTTTGTAGGGCCTAATAGATTTGTAACAGCCTGCATTAGGGATGGCACCGATACGATACTGAGATCGTAAATCGGTCCGATACTGACTTAAATAGCTGGATCGGTATCGGTGACAATTAGACAGTTGTAATTTATCCAGGGGACTAATCCAATTAAATTAATTTACATATTTAGGTCTACTGTCAAGCATCAGCCATGTCTAACCGACCCAGGCCACACTATCAGCAGCAGGTTTATAAAATGCATCAAAGTCCTAAAATAGAGATTGGCTGTCTTTTACTTTGAAAACTTAACTTAAAACTGAATTTAACACTGGAATCGGATCAGTACTCGGTATCAACCGATACCCAAAGTGCCGGTATCTGTATCGGTACTGAAAAAACTGGATTGTGCCATCCCTAGCCTGCATTGCCCGACTAATTTGCAAAGGCTAGATTTAGAACTGATATTATAACAAAATATATGCAAAATATACATTGAGTAACAATGTACATACAATACAAGGGAAAAAAATGCACAAATCCATTGCAAATAGACTTTGCAAAAGTCAGGGGTCTAATATCAGTCTAAAGGAAACACGTGTTTATTGCTAAGAGGGTTGGAAACCACCATCCTTTAAAATGCTAAATATAAACAAAACAAATAAGTCAACATTACAGGGTCGACAGCAAGCCTGGGCTGGATTTGGGAGCGGAAACAGGTCAGAAAGCAGATGAATACCAGTCTTTGTACATGGTAGACAAAATGACAGTTTGCCCATTTCTTCCCCCTTTCCCCAATGCACAGTTTACTAAGGCACCTTGCCAATGTAGACATACTACACATGCCTGCATACCTGTAGCCTTTCACATGTATGGAGATTTTAATGTATTGCGATACTGAAAACTTTAGAATATGTGATGAAACAATGAAATAATGATATAATAGAATTATAATATGTATATTGCTCCCTTATTAACACAGTGTACACACAGAATACTGGTATACATCATTTATTGTATGCATCTATAGAACTCTGGCCTGGGCAACAGGAACTACCCAAAGGGAAATGTGTGGCGAGTGAGTTTCTTTAGAAGTACGGTATTTCTGACTGAGACTGAGAACTCTGTGTTCTGTTAAAATAAATATACTTGACTTCTGTTCATTGGTCACTCATACAGCCATTCCCATACGCGCTTAGCCAGCCACACATACTGTAAATACACGCCCACGCCCATGCCATTCTGCTCTGCATCTTAAACTAGACCTGCTTCCAGGCTGTGGATTTATTTTTGTTGGTCCTTGATGTAATTTCTTTCTGTTTCTATTTGTTCAAATAGCTTGACCGTAATGTAGCACAGTGTGACAGTGACAGCACTAATACGTAAGGACTGTGCTATGTGACTTGCTTCACACCTTTGATACCTGGCCTTTGGTTTGGAGACTGCATGGTGTAGCACATCAACATGTGACCTTATAATGGCAGAGTGTTGCAAGATTTAACTTCAGTGAAAGCGCTCATTAAAAGGGTTTCCACTAGAAGATGAACCATGCAGCCTTCTTCTGACCTCACCACCATTCGGTTATTTTCTGCACCAGCAAACATCATGCGTGTTTATGGAGTGCTGTAACTATCGATAGCATATAACCCAGCCTTGTGATGAATACTCATGTAAATATTAACTGTGAACTCAAGGAGCCAAATACACTAACCCATGCTTTACAAGTGCATGCAGAGCAGGCTTGTTATTGAACGGCAACATAATCTGCCTACTGTGAGCCCTACATAGAGACATTTCTTCTTCTTCTCTCGTCTCACCAGCACCTCCAACGGTAAGGTGTATGTGGCCCAGGTAAAGGAAAGAACTGCTGCCAGGAAAATCTATGACGCCGCTAAGAAGCAAGGAAAAACTTCCGGCCTCATTGCAACCAAGTGGGTCTGAAGAAAGTCTTCTTCCTGGAACCATATAATCATATTATAGTGAATATAGATGTTACTTATGTCCCACGTTAGGTACAGTAAGTCCACTACATCCATTTATTAGGTGCAGCTATTGTCAAGCAACATAACACTATTCAAATGTAGGCACATACAGTATAATACATACTAAATTGTAGCCCCTCTATGACATTCCCCGTATCGCCGAGAGCCACTTCTACTATGTGTATATATATATACTGTTGTGTTGCAGAGAGAGGGAGGTGGAGAAGTTCCGCGTGGCCGTCAATGTACCTTCAGGGACCAGCATGTCCTTCGTCCTGTCCTACGAGGAGCTGTTAACTCGTCGCCTCGGCCGCTACGAGCTCAGCCTGGGTCTGAGGCCCAGTCAGCCCGTGGACAACCTCACTCTGGATGTCAGTATAGCAGAGAGGACGGGAATAGGCTTCATCAAGGTCCTCCCCCTCAGAACACATAGACTCCTCTCCAATGCTGGCAAAGGTAGAAGTTGACGTGATTAAGTGGGAAGACAGAATGGGCTACATTTCACAATTCTATGATGTATTCATTCAAGTATTTCATATATTTCCAAGATATCTTATATTTGGCATAATACATAATTAATTTCTTCCTTTATAGAAGTCCATTCCAATGCGCTAAGCATTGCATCAGAGAGCGCCATGAGATAATACTGTTTTCACTCATCATACCCCTTCACAGGTGAGGCTGATGCACCTGCATCTACTCATGTAGAGCAGAGTGCTTTCTGTGCCCACGTTCACTACAGCCCCTCTCTGCAGCAGCAGAGCAGCATGTCCTCCAAGGGCCTCTACGCAGACTTCATTATCCACTATGACGTGGAGCTGAGAGACCTCATGGGCGAAGTCCAGGTAAACAGCTTTCACACAGTAGCTGCACTAACACATACGACAGTCACATCATGTGTGTGTGTGCTTGGTACCGTCATTGTAATGCTATGCGATCTCTGCTCCCAGGTAAATGACGGCTACTTTGTGCATTTCTTTGCACCAAGGGGGCTTCCAGTGGTTCCAAAGGATGTCATTTTTGTCATTGACATCAGCGGCTCCATGATTGGCACAAAAATTAAACAGGTACATGTGGGAGCTGACTCTTGTCTGATGTTACTATATAACATGATTAACAGCCTGTGATGCTGTAAGACGTATACAAATGTTTCTTATAGACTTCCAGGCATTAGGGGTGAGTTATTAATACACTAATTATTGTTACTTTAAATGTTCCTTTACTCATTACAACTGCTAGTTATTTTAATTGTAGTACTGAAAACCGCCACAAGATGGTGCCATTGTAAAGGGCGGATAAATGGCCTATCATGAAATAGTATGTTAATAATGCGTTCATAATTATTTTAAGAAATCAATGTGTTATGTACCAGACCAAACAGGCCATGAACACTATCCTGGGTGATCTTAGAGAGGGAGACCACTTCAACATCATCACCTTCTCCGATAAGGTCTCCACTTGGAGGAAAGGGCAAACAGTGCGTGCAACTCGGCAGAACATAAGAGATGCCAAAGATTTTATACAGATGATAATTGCTGAAGGATGTGAGTTGGGATGTGACATGTTTTCTAACCTGTGGTGTCTTAGAGACTATGCACATACTTATAAACACGTTTGCCATTTACTTTGTTTCCAACTCCCCTCAACATCTCCCCCATCTCAGGGACCAACATCAACACAGCTCTGCTTTCAGCCGGCCAGCTTGTCAACCCTCCTCCCCCTAGCTCTTCAAACCAGTCCTCCTCCAGAGCCCGGCGTGTCCCTCTGGTGTTCTTCCTCACCGACGGGGAAGCAACCGTTGGAGTCACAAGTGGTGACACAATCCTCACTAATGCCAAGAAGGCTTTAGGTTCAGCATCCCTGTTCTGCATTGCCTTCGGCGACGACGCAGACTTTCCTCTCCTGAAACGCCTGGCCTTGGATAACCGAGGCGTGGCTAGGATGGTGTATGAAGACTCGGATGCAGTCCTACAGCTGAAGGGCTTCTATGACGAAGTAGCCACCCCTCTTCTATCAGACATCCAGCTGTCCTACCTGGACGAGCAGGCATTTGACATCACCAGTTCCCTCTTCCCAAACTATTTCCAGGGCTCTGAGCTGGTGGTGACTGGGAGAGTTAAACCAGACATTAAAGGCTTGAAGGTATCGCTGACCGCCATTGATTCAACACAACTGGTGAAGGCAGAGAATGACCTTTCCATAGCGAAGGGAAATGAAACCGAGAATGTAGTGGGCTGTTCTGGAAGGACAGATGGGATCTCCAGTTTTGTACATCGCCTTTGGGCTTATTTCACAATCAAAGAACTGCTCTTGGCCAGACAGAACAGCACTGACCTCATGGCACAGAGGTTACTGGCAGAAAAAGCCACCAACCTCTCCCTCAAATACAACTTTGTCACACCAGTCACGTCTTTAGTCGTCATAAAGCCAGATGCAGATGAAGTAGCTCAAAGTTCAACTGCTGTTCCCTCTACATCTACACAACCCACCACCTCATCCATTACAACTGCCACTACAACCACAACTATTACTAGAACTTTAGTTTCCAAAATAGCTTCTATTGCTGCAAAGAAACCCAGCCTACCCTCTAAGCCTAACAAAACAAAACCAGATCCTTCACCTCCTAAGCCCCCTCCCGGCCAACCCATCAACAGCAAACCAACCAAAAAGAACTCCACAGCTTCTACTTTGGCTAAAACAGTCGCTCCGCCATCCACCAAGAGAAGCACTACAACTCTCAGTCCCAGTGCTTTCAAAACTGCCCCAGCACCAATGCCTGGCAAAATATCTTCCACAAACTCCTCCAAACCTGCTGGCAGAATATCAATACCTGTTCTTAGCACCTTAAAGACTGCTCCACCAGCTGCACCTGGAAAAATGTCCACCCCTCAGCCCAGTAGCATAAAAACCACACCTCCAGTGATAACAAAAAACACCACATCTGTAACGACCACTACCCCAATTCCACAGAGCTCAGTGAGAACCGAACCTGCACCACTGCCTGGGAAACCCCTTACATCCCAACCTAGCACAATGAGGTCAGCTCTTCCCCCTGCTCTTCCTGCCTTGGAGACGGAGAACAGCACAGCGCCAGCCGCAGATATGGATCCACCTGAGCTGACTACGGTCGTACAGGCCATGGTGAACCCCATCCACTCTCCTACAGCAGCTCCAGCACTGGTTTTGCAAGACAACAGCACGGACTCTGACTTAGACCCAGACATCCGCATAGCCTCACTGGTGTCTGCCACCTTTGCCCCAATGCCTGGTGTGACCAGCGGGTCCAAACTGTGGGAGGCTGCAGAACGTTTAGGTAGCTCACTCTAATTTGATTACAGTTATGCCTTAAGGAGTTAGGCTGTACTAGATAGAAAACAATTAAGAATGTGTGAGTGAATATCTTACTAACTGCATGCATGTATTCTTTATTTTTCCACTAGATGTCTCTACCTCAATTCAGTTTGAGAAAAAAGGTTACTGTGCATGTTTACTCATTACTGATGATAAACAGATTAATGACCTTTGTTCTGACTGTTGACTAATGGTCTCATTGTCTCTCCCATTATTACATAGCTATTGACCTTATTAAAGGTGAGTTTCTTTGTTTATGCATCACATCCTCTGGTTGTCCATGAGGGTTCACTTAAGACACCAGCAAGCTGCAGAATTCACTTTCTAATTGTCCTATTCCACTTGTCTTGTCTCCCAGACTATGATGCAACTTCTGAATATGACTACGATCTTGATTATGACACCTGTAAGTTGTTCTACATCTGATCTATTGGCTACTTTCCACAAGCAAAATATAAATTTTTATTTTGTGTTTTGTATTTTTTTGTATTATTGTATGTGTCTTATCTTATAGGGGACAATCCTCAAGAAACACAATCATATGGTAAGCATTAGTGGTCAATGTTTGCAGTTATATTATCGCTATGTTGACGACACAGACAGTGCTTGCAACATTTACTGGAGTCCTGTTATTGGTTTCAGTGCTGCAGGGTGGGAACTGTCCTTTTGATGACTGTGGTGTCCTTTTCGACCCCCTACCCACATCGAGCTCTGTTGAAGAGATCACTTCATCAGGTAGGGGGTGGGATATTGTTTGGCTGTCCAGTAAAACGGCTTAAAATAACATTACAAACTGGCAGCCACTAATTACCCTGAGACACAAGTTTGTAATGATGGTGGTAATGGTAATAGAAATGTAGTAGCTTCACTAGGTAGAACTGCTATTCTAGGCATGTGTTCCATATATAAATTGCACTACTCCTGTATTTCCCACTTCACACTCGCATTGCAGAGTTATATACTGTTTATAAAAAACCTCCTGGTAATAGATGCAATGCATATGCTGTCAAGCTGATGCAAATGTGATGTTGGATTCACTGTAGCTAGGGAAGGCCAATTCACTAATAGCATTTCAAAACTAATTGTAAACAATCGATGCAGCTTTCAATTTCCATTGTGAAAAAAGTACACCATTGTTCATCCATTGTATCTTTTGTAGTTGATGGAGATCCTCATTTTGTGCTCCAGCTACCAAAGCTGCACCAGAAGCTGTGTTTCACAGTAGATGGCAGAGCCAATGATGTTCTCAGGCTCTTGGAGGACACAGAAAAAGGTTAGCATGTTTCCAATTACACTCTCTTGCCGCTTTACTGTAGTAAATGCATTTCTAAACGTAGCAATGTCATCCCTCCATCGATAACAGGGATCATAGTGGAAGGCCACCTGACGGGGGCTCCGTCTAAACAAGGCATAGAAGAACGCACCCGTACCTACTTTGACCAGCTCACAATCTCCTCCAGCGTGGGTGTGCCTGCTGCCATCACGATCATACTTTCATTGGATGGTGTGGTGGTGGAAGGGGAGGGGCGGGACATCCTACCCATCAATCAACAGGCAACTGTGTCAAGACAAGGTGTGACAGTCGCCGTGGACAACCACCGGAGTTGCTGGATCGAACTGGCTGAAGGTGTAGATTTTCTGGTTCTGTTTCACCATTACAAGCAGCCAAACTACTGGCAGATGGCGCATCTGGGTTTCTACATCACAAACGGACATGGGCTCTCCTCTTCAACTCAAGGCCTATTAGGTAAACACACACACACACACACACACACACACACACACACACACACACACACACACACAGAGACACACCACAGTGTAGACAGACACCATTCACATTTGGAATGCTCTGCCTGGATTTACATGGTTTTACCCTTAGTCTGGGAGATTGACAATTGTCAGCCAGGGGGCACCAATATGTGTCAGTCATTTTTAAGTGATTTTCAAACACAAAGTGCTAGCCGACGATTGGACCTCCCTCAACTAATCAGAACATGACCAATGTTGAGAGATGGCTTTATGAATACAGGCACTAAACTGCTGTTGGCCCCAATTAAATGACCTGCCTAGGTGCTGATTGGTTAGTAGTTCTCTATCCATGAGGTGGAGCTTGCAAAATAATTGTAACCAGGCTACACACTGACCACTCTTTAATGACAATAGTTAAACTGCACTGTGCCGTCTCTCTATCAACATGTGACCTTTTGGCATTCGTCCACAGGCCAGTTTCAACACGCTGACATGGATGTAACCGAGTTGAGGGCTGACACACAAGCAGGTATTCACCGTTCCAACAGGGAAGGAGGTTCGACCAGGGGAACTCTCCGGTGGGGCTCCATGCACATGCCAGTCATCCTGCAGGGCAAGACCCTGAAGGACCCTGAAGTAGCAAAACGCCATATGGGTGAATGTTGGGTGGTACCCAAGACGGAGGTGGAAAGGCTATTAGGTCATCCGTACCAAAGCTACGTGGTGGATCACCTGTAAATAACTAGCTAAATGCTATAGAAGAACTGATCACTACACTACAACACATCACTACCTCCCTGCTGGATGGCTTAGGTCACAATAGTCGTATTAGAAGGATTATTGAATGAAGGATGCTTTTATGGGCTGTACAGAGTGCTACGATGACATACTGAATGAGTTACTCCTCTAAAAGCAGCGACGCATTGGAGAGGTTGAGGGAAATGTAGGGTGTTGGCCACAGCGCATGGTGGAACGGAGAAAAGAGAAGTATGAAGAAACATTATTGAACACCAATTATATATTTTGAGTAATGGGTAACGTTGTGCTGTCCACATTTGCGAGATTAGTTTTGGCAGTTTGTACAGAGGATTTATATTCTTGTTCACATGGCAACCCCACATATTTTGTAGTACAGTAGGCTAAGCTAGTTCCAAAAAAATTGTGTTTTCAATGGGTTAGTGCTTCTTTTTTTCATGGAATTACTAGTTCAGAGTATGATATTTATCTTTCTGTATTGTGTAATTATTAAGAGTTATATCATTTATTAATAAATATTAACATACAGTATGTGTATATAAAGTATAAATGTATGTATTTATGTAGATAATATAAAAAAATACTGGAAATGATCTGATTGTTCATCTGCATAGACTTCAAAAACTGGTGTCATAAAACACAATAAAAATCAGATTATGATGGTTCTTTCCAGGTTTGCCATGTGCTTTTTATTTTTCTATCACATTATTCATAATTTAATTCATTGTATTTGTTACACAAGACATTAGGCATGTTCACATACTAGTGATCAAACAAGAACTGGAGATTTTCTACTACTCAGCCTGAACTATTTCGTCAATTAAAAGGGATATTGTGAATTTTAGTTTTAACGGCCAAACATGATGGAAACAGAAACAGTACAACCACATAATAGGCTTATGTCTTCCATTGTTTAAAAGAAAAGAAAAAATATCATATCTGATAGTTAACTATGGCGCAGGAAGGGTAGGGTCAAATATTACTACACTCATAGAGTAAACAGTATTCCAGTTGTCTTCATATATGATTAAACCACACACACAATGTTGAATGATGCACAGTGAAACTGATGTGAATAGACTGACACAATGTTGAATGATGCACAGTGAAACTGATGTGAATAGACTGGTTGTATGAGTTGATTTCTATACTGATTTTACATTTCCACCCAACTTTGCAGTTGTTGCTGCTATGCTTACTGTATATCAAAACCTGTTTGTTAGGAATGCTAACAGTCATTAAATCATAATGCAACACTGGAATGATCACTAAACGAGGTAAACATAAATTAACAACAAACAAAAACAAATTAAATTTGTGTGCTGGACTTTTAAAATAAACATTTGATCAGTTACTAGCATAGACTAATAGCATATTCAGCATTTGACATTAACCTTCCATCAATACGACAATGATGTTTAAATAAATAGAACATTAACACACAGAAACACCCCAAACACAAACTTTGTTTAGAGTTAAGTGATTGATAATGGGACAGATAGGTAAAAATTAAATACTTGCAGCATCTTTGCAACGAGCAAACCAAGCCACAAATCAATCTGGCTCTAAATGTGCATTGCAGAGAAGTGAAGGATTGCCTTGATGAAGACATAACAGCTGGTGGCCATAAAGTAGTTTATATATGTCATCAAGTTGTATTTATACAGTAGTCAGCAACAGCCTGTTTGGCACAGGGCTGATATGCAGCTAATGGTTAGTTAAAACAGCATGATCAATATTTGAGATGCATTAGTCCCCAAATTAAGGCTAAAACCAAATAAAAAGTATATTGGTTCATTCTTGTGGGGTGGCACTTTAACTGTGGTCTCATGAATTTTTAATTGCTACGTGTTTAAATGTGTCCAGCTTTTCCCTATATAACTATTATAATGTTTCACAGGATTAAGTTCCTCAGGAAATAACCATCATGTTGACCAAAGACATGGGTTGAAACAAACAAGACAATATGGTGCTTCCACTATAAGCCAAAATTTCAGTCTTCTCCACTCAAAAGTGAAAGTACAGTATATATGCCAAAACACCCTCAACATACATTCTTAATGATCACATAGCAGTCCTAACATTCCAAAAAGCATCCTTTTGTGACAATCCTACAGTAAATAAATTGCACATTCCAAATCTCCCAGAGAACATCTTTATCACCTAAACCAGCGCACTTGAAGAGGCATCCTATCTATACCTGTTTTGCACTTGACATCGTCTATATTGTTCAAGCCTGTTCCATCCCATCAGATCAGTCTCAGATCACCTCACTTCTATAAACGTCATAACTTCAGCAAGTGAAATGTGCACCAAATATATAGAAATAAAACTCTTCAATAATTTAAAGTGTTAGACAGTAAACAATGTAAATTCAGTTGACATCACACAACAGAGATCAACAACTGGGATGAAAGATATTAGCCACCAGTTAGCTTGCCTGTTAACACAGGAAACACAACAGCATTGCAAATTGAGCACTATCAGGTGACAGAACCGCCCATTTATATAGAACTCATTACGTTTTTGCCTGGCCAAAAGGCCAAAGAGGAGCAGAGTCTATTGAAATAACCCAGGAAAAAGACCAAGAAAGAGCAGCATGAAAGCAGGGTTGAAAGGCATCTTGCATGGAATGGTCCAGCCTTCATATGGTAGTGTCATCATGTTCTATATACAGTACTACTGAGTGAAAAAGATGCATGCATGTCAACTGGAGGAGAGGATGACTCTACATTACGCCATTACAATACTCTAAAGCCACAGATTAGACGCGTCAATGCCGCCAACCTCCCACTAAGCTCTTATGAGGCCAGAAAGATGCTATGGATAGGCTTTTGAAATTGTACCAAGTAATAGATTCACCTCTAATAACAATGAAAGTTAAGACATGATTAGAATTCTACAGTGAAACGAAAGACCGTATCAACCCTGCTTTTCAGTGACAGAGAAAGCGTGTAACTGAACAGTGTGTGTGTGTGTGTGTGTGTGTGTGTGTGTGTGTGTGTGTGTGTTTGTGAGTTTTGTGTTTTGGTGCCTGACAGGGTGGGGGAGGGGGGTGCAAGGGAAAAGGCAGACAGGCATCTCAAGGCGGGGCAGACGAACCCTAGACCTCATCCAGCGTCCCCCTCACGCATTTAGTTTTCCTTGACGTAACCCCTCCTCAACCACATCTGTCCCTCCATTAAACCTGTTCTCTGCTTCTCCCCAAGTCCTGCCCACCCTCTGCTGACCCCTCCCCCCAATCTGCTGCTCACTGCTCATCCTCCCCGAACACGTCGTTCTGTTTGCGCTTCATGTTCTCAAAGTCAAAGTCGCTGCCGGTCATTCGTTTGTAGATGTCCTTGATGTCGTTGCACGTGGTCTCGAAGTGAGTGGTGGCGTCGTAGGCCCGCGAGGCAAAGACCTACACAAGACATGAATGACACGTGGTTATGTGAGACGAGTGCTTTTATACCTCTGTTTTTTATTTTTATTTTGGTTTAATGTGTCTCTGGAGCACTTTCACCCACCTGACTCTCAGTACCGTCATCTGTGGGCTCATAAAGGTCACTTATGGCCACAAACCTGCACAAACAAGATAAGGACATTTTTACTACAAGACTCTTGATTGGTTGGTTGACTGATTGACTATTTGATTACATCATCTGTTGGCTTAGTTTTATCAGATAACAATTGTTGTTTTTATGTCCAAAGAGCAGTTTTCCCCGTAGAAAGCAGTACTTAAGACAATACTCAATACCTGCAGCTATGCTAACCCTGAACATGTTGACCTCCTCTACCTACGATCCTACACTAAAATAGCTCCTTCTGCACCTCAACTCACGTGATTCGTACATGATTTAACACATAGAAGAGAAAAGAGTAAAATGTGTGTCTAGATGATTTCTTCGTGGAACTTTACACGGAGTAATGTGTTTCTTGTGGCCACTGGGGGCAGAGCTATGATAATTATGTCCCAAAAACAGAACAATGGATATGTGCATGCTTAATCTAATCGCATGCATTCAATTCGTGCCCAAACACAATAGCGAGACACCTGGTAATTCCACATACGGTACTGTATGTTGAACATATGGAAACATGACTGACTTCTGGTCGATGGGCTCCAGCAACTCCAGAGCTGGCTCTATCTCAGCCTCGGGCTCACTGGTCTCCACTGTGGTGCTCACAATGGCAATGTACTTCCCTTGGGCTGCCACGTTGTGAGCGTAGGAGATCATACACACGTAGATGTCTGGGGGACAGACCGGGGTTACATTGAAAGGATTGAAGGATGCGTTCAATGCTGTCTAGCATTTTGACAAGGGCACGCACTGTTATCAAAAAGGAACTTATTTAAGACTGACATGGCTTAATGAATGTTAAGGGAGCGTTCCATCATAGTTGATACATTATAGATTCAAATCGATAGAAAGTGCCTTGTTACTGTACTTAAAGGGATGAGAGAAATAGAGGAGGCCCTATTTCACGGAACTACTGTGGTTTGGTCTTTTGCATTTAGCATGTGTTCCTACGCAGGGCACTGGTGCTCACCGGACTTGCGGTTGACCTGGTTCTGAGGGATGATGATCTGGCAGGAGTTGGCGTCATTGGTGTTCTTGATGGGGTGGCTGAGGATGCAGATGACGCGGATCACCTGGCCCGACTTGCGCACGCGGTCCTGGATGTAGCTGGGGTCGCATATGAGCTGCTTGCAGCGCGCCACCTGGACAGGCGGAGGCCGCACAGTGATCAGCCGTTCCCGATGCAGAGCCGCAATTAAAGGTGGCAACACATTGTGACTGTACCTCGCCCTCGGACTTCACACCAACGACATGGCCGTCCTCCATCACTATCTCATCCACTGGTTTGTTCAGCATGT
The DNA here is from genome assembly GCA_027564755.1 of Amblyopsis hoosieri. Lineage (NCBI taxonomy): Eukaryota > Metazoa > Chordata > Actinopteri > Percopsiformes > Amblyopsidae > Amblyopsis > Amblyopsis hoosieri. The sequence goes on along the minus strand of JAODUE010000022.1, from coordinate 4,360,058 downwards.
AGGTTCCACCGTAAATTGCGCTCAGCCTAAACGACAAGCAAGTGTATCGCAAGTATCGCATGATCCCTGAGTGTATTGTACACAATGAGGTGGCATGCAGTGCACGATAGATGCATACCTGGCAAAGCCCTGTGGCAGCTCTCCAAGTCCATACAGAGGATATAGATAAGGGCTCTTCCCGTAGCGTGCCAGGGATTCACTATACAACTTGATACGATTAATAGTTTCCAAGCAGGGAACGTCAAGGTAGCTGAAAGCAAAAGCAGAGGTTAGTATTCAGAATAATAAATTGACGCTGCTAATGCTTGTTTCTTGCCCTATCTCAAAATGAAACATATGGTCAGGCCTGTGGCAATGCCAAATACGAGTTACACAGTTAAATGGACATGTTGTGGATGACTTGGAGACTTACAGAGATGCCTGGACTCATTAGTTTCAGTGTAATATATCTACGCCTTGACAGCATAGATCGTCACCAATATAATATGTTATGTTTACTTTAGTCAGACATTATTGCTATGACTGAGACATATAGAGGAAATAAAGTCCTTTATAAGTGTTAGCGAAGTATAACACATTCATATAAGAAGGCGTTATTATTATTTGCACTTACTCATCTGTCCTATAGAGGGCCAGGGCGTGGCCAGTAAAATCAATGACATCCTGACCTAGGTCAAATTTCTTGTAGACATCCCTCATCGTTGTTGTTTTCGGGTCTACACCCTCAAATGTCTTGGGGTCATTCTCGTCAAAGTTGGCCACGAAGACTAAGAACTTCCGGAACCTTCGCTTCTCAAACATCCCCATGAGATCTGGTGATGTAAAAAAATGATTCAGACTACTTTTGTGCAGCCGTATGCATATCTAGACAAAAGCATGTTAAATACTACACTGTGATTCTAGAAGATGTCTTACTTGAGGCCAGTGCCTCAGTCTCAGTAGATGGCACCTTGTAGATCTTTCCTCCTTTGTAGACAAAGCTCCCTTCCACTACTTTGAAGTCCAAGTACCGTGTCACCTCTGTGTATAGTAGCATCTTCACAAGCTGGCCTGAGTTAAACATGAAAGAAACAAAACATCAGGCTCAATTGTCTTGGAAACTAACTCCATTAGAAACCCAGCAAGACATTGAAGCTAATCATCAAAAATAACATTGTTTTATGTTTTATTTTGTTATGTTATGTTATAATGTTGCAACTACAGTGGTTCAGTCCTGTTTTATAGGAAGAAGCTTTATCTAAATTAGACTGACCGTTTGCCATGAGAAACTTGGGGATGAGATCAACATTCCAGTCTCTTCCTCTGCCCATTGACTCAGGAGGGCTTTCTGGGAGACTAAAGCGCTTGTACAGCTGTGGAAAGAAATAGCAGACGTATAAAGCATTTAATAAAATAAATAGAAGACATCAGCATTAATGTGTAGAGCATAAAATATTTTCACAGCATCTGCATTAGGGAATACAGTTTCCAAATGAATGCATCAAAGTAACAGCCATCCTGACAAATGGAACAGGTCAAACAATATTATGGGGATTGTGAAATGTATTGATAATTGTTTTGAATCATGCTAAGCAACATATTATCAGCACATATGTACCTCCTCCAGGGGAGTAATGGAAGAGCTCTCTCCTCCATAGTAGGGGTTTCTGTCCATATGCAGGACTTTTTTCCCATTCACAGACATGATCCCTGACAGAATGCATTCCTAGATAGGAATAAATGCAAGCTCAACGTTAGGTTGGAAATCAATGTGAGAGAAATAATCAAATACATATTTGTATAAATGTACCTAATAGATGCAATGTATGCATTTAGAAAGTAATGTCAAAGGACGGTTCACAAAATGTGCGCATGCGCGTGTTGAACCGACAGGCATCTCGTGAAATCATATTATGATGGCCAAATATAATAATAATAATAATAATAAGAAGAAGAAGAAGAAGAAGAAGAAGAAGAAGAATAACAACAGCTCAGCAGTATTTCTGTATATGGCTAAATCTAAAGAAAAAATGGGCTTTACGTCTATTATAGCCGATTAAAGTGAACGTTCAAATAACAAATGATTATTATTGCTAAACCTTTCAATTAATAGTAATAGCTTATCAAATGTATGACTGGAGGATATGGGCCTACTTAAAATTGTTAAAGAACATTCGTTAAGCTACCGTTATAGGCCTGGGCAGAAGAATGAGAATGAGGCCCTTCTATCTCATAGGGTTACGCCTAAGATGCTCATGCTCAATGCGTGTAAAAGAACAGTGCGCTGTCTGCTGATAATAAATCAATCGTTGCCAATATTGCATGCGTGTTACAAATATAAATACACAGATACAATACATTTCATTAGTGATGATATCTCTAACAAAAACTCGTATTTGCATTACACCTTTCGCTAATGTAAGACATTAGTTCATACGTTCCTTTATTGGCTATAGTAAACCACAGCCCTAGTTCACTCTTCGTCAATCATTTAAAAAACCGCTACTACGCAGCTATAGCCTACTTCTTAGGACAACGTAGATTAAGCGTGTTCACTTACTGTAAGTCCTGTGCCCAAAACGATCACATCATATTCTTCATCCATGTTGTATCACCGCCTCTCGCCCTCTTTTGCCTTGTGAATTTGAAGGGTATTGAATGAAAGAATGCAAATGAGTAAACAATCCCGAATTGGCGTCCTTTCTTTGCCCAAGTACTGTATATTAAACGACTTACTTAGTTAAATATTATTTATTTGTCATTTATTATAGATGATCAGTGTAATGTAGCCCACACTGTCACCGGCGAGGACGACCAAAGATGGCCCTAAACGACAAGCATTGTGGAATAATATTCTTTCGCGTCGGAAAGTAGTACCTATATTCTCAACACACCACCCAATCACACAATAGACCATGACATTTGTTTAAACATTGTTGTTTATCGGCTTCATCAATATATTATGTAAATATTAAATTCCATTTAGTGATTTTGCCGAGACGAAACGGTTTTCCACACTAACACGTATATCTGTCTCTATTTGTTCTCTATTTTCTCTTTCTATCCCAATTGATAGGCTACAGAAGGGCTAGATCCCGCAGCATTTCGTGTCTGTATGTGTATCCCTCCGCCACCACAGCTGTGATGCTGGGTTGGAGTTGCTCAAGACCAAACCCATTAGCCTACCTGTGTTGAATATTTTTTAATATACACAGATTATGTACACTATTTTAATTCGCCTGTGTTGCTTTTTCTTTAAAAACCATGTGCATGTTTGCTATAAGACAATTAAGGTCAAATCCAACTTTGATTGAGTCAATAGCTAGTGCTACCATGGACAGCTACCACAGCTGTCTACGGCCCGTGGCAAAGTTATTACATTGTCGCAGAGTTAACATAGCTATATTTATGGTTCAGTAAATGACCCCATTCTGCTACAATTGTAGTAGCATGATTTAACAACACAGCATGATTTTATCAGCTGGGTGTTTGGATAAAAATGATTAGTTCATAATTATTAGTTAATCATGCATAATCGTAGACTATTTCTTTTTGCACAGGTTGAAATGTGATCCCCAAAAGTTAGCATTCAACAGAGTATGAATGAGGGCAGGGCGAGGGCGTGAATAAGGCTGTGTTCAGGATGGTATAACGTTAACTTTACGTGTAAACGCAAAGTAAACGTACCAGGTGAGGTAATAAAACAGAGGAGCTGCTCTGGGAACGAAGTTCACAACAACAACAACATATATTGTTTGCTCTAGATTGTTGTGTTTCAGCTGCAGTCTACATGCACAAATTGTGGTAGATACACTTGCACTAAACCTGTTCTTAGGAAGGATATTTCCACAAGGTCGTGTGTTGTGTCAACATATTCCGTTTTTTAATGTCATATATTTAATTTCAGAATGAGATGGCATAGGCTTTTCAGGTGAAATAAGATGGTAATAATGAGTGCATATGCTAGTCTAATGATACCCTATAATAGTGATAACAAGACTAACCCATAAAATAAACCTCAGTAGGATGCCAGCAGGATGAGCAACATTCTCAAAGTTATAGGAGCACAGCTAATATATATGAAAATAAATACATATGCAGCCATTTGCTGCTGGTTATGCATTTGTTTGGGGAGTTGGTAAATCATGCATGATTCAATATTGTGTAAAATAAATGATAGGCCAAGCTTAGCTCGTCTGGAAGCCTATTCCATTGACTGTTAAAGCAGCCATAGCTTCTTCAAGAATATTCCCCATACCACGCCACTACTCCACTCCACAGCAACTCAACTGTAATTTAAAACCTCGTGCAAGAACGTTGCCAAAGTTTTCGAGGTAACTTAATTAATATAAGGTCACTGAACGTATCAAACGTTAACTCAACCGAACGCACCCTTAAAAATCAGGAAGTCGTGTCGTCGCTGCTCTCTGCTCGCGCCAGCAACGCCTTCCTAAACAGAAACAAGTTATAGGGGCACAGTTCATTTCTGTGCAAATAATAAATTGAGCTTTAGGCTAATGTATGCCTACATGTGCAAATAGTCTAAATTTACCTTTTGAGCATTTCTCAGATTTTATATGGTATCTTCCTATGCATGTTAAATTATGTTTAAAGGTCAGCTGCCGGTGCAGGTCTAGCATCGTCAGCCAAACTATCCTTGACAAATACATGAATGCCAAGGATTTTTAAACTATAGACTTCCAAATTGAATTGCGACGGACGTGCTCGTGTAAATTGCAATAGAAACATCACAGGGTCTTTTTTTGTGGACCAATAGGGCCTATGCGATTATTGCGTGATGGCGTGCAAGTATCAACATCAATAATTGACAATCATCAATCTAATCCATTGGGAATATTGTGTGTGCCTCTGACAAATAAAGCGTTTTCTACAATCACAGACCTTAGGTAGGGGTCGATAGATCATTATTGAAAACGCCTGCCCAGATTATGACGTATGACTTCGCACACATGACTCTCAGATGTCTCTATCACGTGACACGGGTTTTGTGAAATCAGGAAAATGGCAGGACTGTGGCTTTTATGTGGAACGAGACAAATGCTGTTTTTTGTCTATGTAGTAACATTTTTCGGGTATGGGGCATCGATTGATCAACTACCATTTTTAATGTGGTCCACCGAGAGGTAACTATTGCATTTTATTTTAATTATTTGACAAGATAGACTGACCTATCCCCACCAACTAGGAAGCTAGCTTGAAAGCTAATGCTCTAGAACCTAGCTTGAAGTTTTGTCATTTACTACTCTCTAAATGCGTAGTTTGCTTAACTGGTGCTCTCAAAAACCTAACCCGGTGTATGTGAATGTATGATTTTAGCATTTCGTTCGCATTTGCATGTCTAGTTTACCACCATTAGCACCGCCAGCAGATGGTCACATCATATCCACTCGTCAGCTGACTACATACCTCAACACTGCATTGGGTTCACGATCACACACTGGACTGGTGTTTCTACAGGACAAGGTCAGGCCTGATATTTAACGCATTGTATGCTTACTGCTTAACACATGTTATCTGGTGTTTTGTCGATTGTCCTACCCTGTCAAGATAACTTCATGTTGTGCTGCTACCACACTAAAATAAGAGTTGGGAGGCTTGAGGAAAACTTGAATAAATGATGGTCTCAAGCTGTATGCCCATCTAGAACAATTCGACAAGAAGGGGAAGATGTCATTGTCAAGACACAATGTCAGGACACAAGTCACAAACGGAAAACAACATGCCACCCTGTCTTATATTATGGGGACATAAACTCTTGTTTTGTTGTAAACAAGTATAACAAGCTTTGTTGTAGCTTGTTGCCACACAATAGGAACAAAGGCTGCATGGTCTCTTTAATATAATACCTTGATCATACACAGTAATTACCTTTAAATTGCGTATGCCTATGGATAGTTCTACAATGTTTAGAATGTGGCAATACTGGCATTTTGATGGAAAGGTTATTTATTTTGGTGTAGTCACGCAACAGTCACTGATGCTGGACATATCACAGTATTGTGAGTGATCATGAGCTTTGGCATCTCTTCCCCTTAACGGTTCCTCTTTTCAGGTCAAGTTTTTTCTTTTTTTTACATCTGCGGTTACATATAAGGACATGGAAATGAGTCAATTTAAATGAACTATGTATGATCTTATGTGCCACTAGATGCCAAACTAAGCATCGGTATGTCAGATCTAAACATTTGCTTGTGGGCCATACACACACTAACATGAACCTGCTGCCAGTCAGAATAAAAAAAACAAAGGAGCTCAGATTACAACACACAGAAAAAGTGTGCTGTCATTCTCTGCTCAGGACACAATTGCTATATTAATGTTTAAAATATTTTATATAGGACCTTTTTTATTTTTTAAAGAAAGTTTCTTGACAGTTGTCATGTATTTTTGCTGAAGTGGAAATGTTTAAAAATCTGAAAAATATGTACAATTGAAACATCAATTATATATATTTTCCCCTTACCCTAGTTAAGCAAAGATGACTTCACATTGTATGGTGGAGTGTTTGGAGGCAAGCAAGATAGTGCCTTTCAAAACCTTGAGGTATGGTCAGTTTTTATAAACACTTTCCTGTTACTGTTGTATGTCACAGTGGCTTTGTTTACATGTACACTAGTATTCCACGATGATTCCGACTATTGCAGTATTCTGAATTTGATGTATCATGTAAATGGCATATGGCATATTCCATTTGGATATTCTGAATTAGGCCTTTTCTCTAATTCAGCATTTTCTAAGACACCTAGCCCCGGTGTAACCAGACCATATTCACTTTGTGATATGCCATGCTCCATTGAGAAGTGTTCACATACATTATCTCCTACTTTGCCTAGACCTCTGGTTAATTTTGAAACTATTGGACAACGCTGAATCAATCGGTGTTGCTACAATTGTTTTGATCGCCTCATCTATCTCTACCACCATTTCTAAACACGCTTGACTTCAACGTCATCTCACTAACCCACCCTGATTGGACCACCAGCAGGGTAGCAGTGCGAACGGGGTTTCCAGACTATAATCTTAGTGAAAAGAGATTGATCTGAGAGCAATAGTCAGGCGGAGCCAGGCTGTTAAAACACATGGGATATGCTGATATTTTTCAGGTTTTTGGAGCATGTATACAGCATATTCGGAATTATGTGGGGTTTTTACTGTATTGTGTTATGATTTTACGTCCTTGCAAATATGCAAAATATTTAAATATCCATTTTCCCATATAAAACATTAATGGAGTTTGAAAAGTAGGGAAATTCCTCTGTAGGGTGATTAAGTTATTTAAATGGCATATCTTTAGGACATATAGATCAGCTGCATGTAGGCTAAACAATCATATTGGTGGAATATTCATTTTAAGCAGACATGTAAAGCTTAGTAGGAACATTGCCGTTTTTAGAATAAGGGCAAGGACCGTAATATTGTGTGCATGTAAACTATGCCACTGTCTCACATTATCAGTCTGTTTCACAGGCTGCACTGCAGTCTTCTTCTTCGCTGGTACTCCCTGCCTTGGCATGGCATGGGTCTAGCACCACAATCATTCTGCTGCAAGAAAAGCTTGGAGTCACGCCACTTCTGGTAGATCCAGATAGTCTGCTAGATCTGCCTCTTGACACCTCTAAAAGCAATTTGCTGGTGTTTAGCCTCCCATATTGTGCTGGGTGAGATACTTAAATTCATCTTTAAAATACATCACTCTCTGCTATTGGTTTGTAAACATGTACTTGTTTATGTTTTACAGGAATGAAAAGTCATGTAAGGACCTTATACGCAGCAATGGTGAGTTTTAGCCAATGATATGAGGAGAAATTATTGCTTAACATTTTAATCAACAGTGGACATATTCCACTGCTTTGAAATGGCCACTAGTCAATAACTATTTTCTTTGTACCACAGATGAGATCATTGGGAAGGTTATGAGTATAATGAAAGCCAAAAGCATCTCTTATACTGCGATCTATACAGGACTTCAGCCTTCACGAGTAAGATATTCTAACTGACATTCATGAGTGTCTTCACACCATAAACTTAGCCTTAAACCTTATTTACAAGTTTGTCGCCTATTTATCTAATTCATTTACAATGCATTGTATGTAGTATGAGACCATACAAGTTGAGCTTGCTGCATTGAACATTTCTACACCTTTTCCCCATTTGTATAATATGCAATTAAACTAGAACTACAAAAATGGCAGATCTTGTGTGTAGGGTTCCCACTGTTCATGGAATTTCTGGAATAGCATGGAAGTCAGGGAATTTTACATTTGATTTAGAGTGGGGATCCTGTGTGTGGAATTACCAACAGATCCCATTCTCATTGGTCAGCAGCATTGAAATGCATAACGTCCGGTATGGTGGGGGCATTACTCTACCTGTGGTCCATTACAGTGCTTTGCAAGTGTCTGTATTGTATTCTTGCCTCTTAACACAAATGCCATGACCATGGCACTTTTGTTTTATACATGACTAGGTTAATGCACAAAAGTTGCTCTGTTGGCTATGATCCTCCTTCTGTTCTTTATATTTGCAGGTTATTCCAGAGCTTTCCATGTCACCAAATGAACCTATGGGTCGCTCCTTGCTTCAGACTGTTGCACCCAGCATCAGGCCTCCTATAATGTTTAATACATCTGGTTCCCCTTGCATAATGCTTTGGGCGCAGAACCTCTATGTTGACTTCAATGGTGGCTCTAATTGGACTGATCTCGCAGCACAGACCGCTACCCTGGATGGGTCCTTATGTAACGGCTCTAACTCAATGTGAGAATCCATATGCCCATCTTAAAACAATGTTATTGAATTTGTCAATGAGAAGAGAAAGTATCAGCAGAATGTTTTAAACTGTTATTGTTTTTTTTTCTTTTTTAGACTTGTCCTGAATTACCCATCAGGCATCACTCTAAGGTAAGCAGCACACAGTGGATCTGTCCAAAACTAGAGACCCGTTGCCTTGTTTTCTGCTATCTGAGTAGTAAATAGTTGAAATGCTGTTGGAGGTAATTAGAAGCAACTGATTTTGGACATGCTTCCAAAGCAGCATGTTCTCAAGCTCATGTGACACAGGTTTGAGTATGCATACAAGACCAGCTGTATTGTATATCGACCACACATTATGGTTAGTTATGAGGGGGAAAATTTTGAAATGTTCCTGTCAAACTATATAAAAATTACATTTCAAGTTAGTAAAATGTTTATTTTATTTTGTATTCTTTGTTCCACAAGGCAGGCATATTGTGGGCTATCTAAATACACATCAGTTGCTTCTTTCAGAATTAGCCAAAAATCATAATCTGTGGTGCCTTAGGGACTGACCTCAATGGAATTTGTTATCATATAATGAAGCATGTGTAGGCTGCCTGTTCACTGCTCTATCTATCACAATTGTACCATATGCCAAACACTTACATCTTTACTACTTTCAGTGAGTACAGTTGAAAGATGTGTAATAATCTCCCTCCCACTATGTTAGAATAACTGTTACCCTCTGCACCCCTAGTTTTGCTATGAGTATGCAATTTTATCCGGTGTCTGCACGCAACTGGTTCACCTTGAACGCGGTGCAGCTGCAATACCGCGGGCAGGAGGCATCGTTCATTGGCAGCAGAAACATCTACGCCCCAGCAGAGTACTCCTTCCACTGCCTGTCAGTCAACAGCTTTAGTGACCCCCTGCTTGTGCCTAACGGCACTAACCAGAACTCATCTGCGTGGATGGTGAATTTCGTGGACTTCCAGGTACAAATGTGCTATCCTTTTATTACAGTGGTTTATATGACATTTTACCACTAGGTGTCACATTAAGTATACCAGCATCTCAAACCAAAACAAATGCTTTGTGGGTTACATGCACTAGCATGCATGCCAGGCCGGCCGGATATGGTCACGGATCTCTTCTCAGGACACAATAACTCCACTATATCTCTACATAGAAAATAGTTGCTTACTGCTATATTAATTTTTAACATATTGTATAGGGGTGCATGCAATAACTCCTTGCCCATATGGGCCTAAGTGCTTTGGGAGACCCCGGTCATTTCCCAATCCTTCCCTATATCACTCGCTTTCCTGTCTCTCTTCACTGTCCTATCAAATAAGAAGAGGCTAAAAAGAAAAAACGATGCATAGGTATAGAACACCATAACTACTTATACATACATGATATTTTAATTTCAGTGGATGTATTATTTGTTATTAAACACCAATGGCTTTCTTAATGGCAGCTGATTAAATAGGCGTGGCTTGTTTCATGATACAGATCCAAGGCTTTGGTTTGGCAAATGGAACAAGCTTTTCCTATGCCAGCGATTGTGCCGGATTCTTCACTGCAGGGATTTGGATGGGGCTTGTGACAACGCTGATCATGCTACTAATTCTTGTCTACGGCCTGCACATGATTATGCAGCTGAACACCATGGACCGCTTTGACGACCCTAAAGGTCCAGCTATATCTGTGCCTCAGACAGACTAATATGTACTGTACCTGCATCGTTAAGCCACTCGGTGCCTCTTGCTAGATTACATGGGATTGTTTGATTGCACTTTTGCTGGTGAAATAACTGGACCTGGACAAGTAACTTGTAAAATGTAATGCGATAACCTTGTGAAGTACTCCAGTCATCTTAATGTTCAGAATTGCATTATTTTTGGGATAAAGATATTTTTCAAGTTAAATTCCATTTTAATTGTCCTCACCTGCAAGTGCAAAAAAAGGAAAACACTCCATGTTTATGGCTTGCATTGGGTCTTTTCTAAATGCATGTTGATCCCTTTTCACACTGTTTGCCAATCAAGAATATTTTGATAATTGCAGTGAATGCCTTTTGTCCCAATAAGAATGTGCACGGTATGTTGTTGGACATGTTTCAATGTGTTATGTATTTATTGCAGTTGTGTAGTTTGAAATTGCTGTTGAAATTGTCTGTATATGAAGTTGATTGTCTTAAAGAAACTCAAAACAGAATACCGGTACTGTTTTCTAACCTCGTATTCATACTTATAGTTGGCACTCCATAATAATATGTTCGCTAGTGCACGAAAAATATAAATGTGTGCTGTTTTCGATGTATTTAACAGTTAAGACATCGTGTGCTGGTCGCATTCGTGATTCATGTGCACGTTTGTGTCTGCCTTCACTCTCAAATAAAAACCCGCCCCAGCTTTGCCGTTACTATAGTTACCAAGTAAGCGCCCTAGTGTAAACAAAAGGATATTGTATCGACGGACAACGGTTATTAAACGTGAAATTATTGAACTGAATAATTGCAATCTGCATTTGAGCATTCACGCCAACAGTAGTCTCACTGTCACAATGAACAGCAGAAATCCCCTGCGAGGTCAGGAAGTTGGTACCGGTACTTCCATGAAGCTGGAGAAAAATCACGCTAACGTACGGTATCTAGGCAGTATGACTGTACAGCACCGGTACCGTAGCTAGCTTACTGATGATACATTCAGGCATTAGACGACAGGGCTTAGTGCATGCTTTTGCCAGGACAGAATATGAATGTTTTAACAATTATTAGCAATGTGTAAGATTGTGAGCTACAGGTGAAATGAACATTTGACTTGAACATTTGACTACCATCATACGGTTGGCCTTTTTATATTTTTAGCCTTAAGTGTTCTCACTGCTGCCACCGGTGGTCAGGGAATCATATTTCAGGCCACACAATATGAATGTTATTACTGTAGCAATATACAGCACTGTAACCAACCACTTAAGGACAAATATATGAATTTGTATGCATCTATTTAGGTAATACCTTTTACTTCAGAGACTAGTTCCATTTGAAGGATATAGTCGCAAACAATGATCAGCACAAACAAGGTTCAGTTGTATACACTGCCACACTTCCTGTCACTACATGAAGCTGGATTCAGACTGGGCTCCCCCTCCTCTCATGCATTGCCCTGCAAACACTGTTCTGCAACTGAAATAATTTGTATCTGATCATCACACTTCAGAGTGTGATTGGGTGTCTTCTCACTGTCATTAGAAAACAATAGTTTGTTTCATCTTAGACTAGTTTTATCCATTTCCCCTTAGATGTTAGAACAATACCCTACCAAGACTGGCTACCCCATTATGGCCAGGGAAATACCATTTGGATCAACCACACAGAGGTTCAAAACAATATCTGGCAGTCCAGAAACCTATCAATACTCGGATTATCAGATTTGGTTCAAGGCTCAATCCTGGGGATGTATACCTTTTGGATCAAGTACACAGAGGTTCCAAAGCATGCGTGGCCCTCAAAAGTAAGTACAGCTCTTATAACTGACATCTACGAATAACAACTATAACTGAGAAGTTGTATTTCATTTTGCATTGCAGCTCTAGGTTTTATGCTCTCGATACAGTGAGGAATAGTAAAGTGAGTTGGCCAATGTGCTTTGGGTCGCCAGATTTCAGCAGACTACCTCAGCTGGAAGCAGTGAAGTTAATGGTTAGTTGAGCTTCCTATACAGTATATGAACAACAAATCTTGATGTTGATTTTTGTAAGTAGTTTTGTTTTCATACAGGTGTATATATGTATGTACAGTGATGAAAGTATAAGCTATTTTATTCAAATTCTGCTTACACACAGTATATTTTCCACACATGCCGATGAGGCAATACATGGTCATTGACTCACAGAAGAAGCAAATAATGTTGTTCATATGGTAACAGTGGTGCATGTCAAGGTCTGGGATATATTATGTGGTAAGGAAACAGCCTGTACTTGTAGTCAATGTGTTGGATGGTGAGAAACGGGCAGACATGAAGACCTGAGCCACAGATGGCCAGATGATTTGGTCAGAGCATCTCCCAAACAGCAAGGCTTGTGTGGTGCTCTGGTCAGCAGTTGGCGGGTACGGTGTCTGAGCAGGGACAAACCATGAACTGGGAGACAGGGTGTTGGCACCCTAAGCTCTTGGATGTGCGAGAGCAACCAACAGACAGGGGCACTGTGGCACAACATGGTTAGGGGAGGAATGCGTCACAGCTGCTGCTTATGGGGCTGCAGACCACTCAGAGTGACCACACGAAAAATAATAATGACCACCCAAGCGGTGAAAATGTTTTGGCTCATCTGTATGATGTACGCTATTAATAACTTAATTGTAAATTGAATTCACTTCTTTATTAAACCAAACAATGTTCTTCTTTTCAGTTGCCAGATATATTTTGTGACAAGCACAAAGCGCTGGATGACAATGACAACAAGAAGTGGAGAAACAGAATTGCTTACTTCAATTTGTATTACTCATAAAGGATAACTTTGGGGGTTCCCACACCTCCAACAGAGGCACTTGAAGGAAGCCCGGAATACTGAGCACCAGTGTTAAGCAATATGATTCATGCAGAGGATCTGTAATGTGCATCATTGTGGAATAACTGGATTGGGTTCATGTCCAGACATGTGATATAAATGAATAATGTAACAACTAAAAGCAGTGCTTGGCCCACTTGTTTGGTAGCAAATACAACCAGCTACTGTAACTATTAATGATTTAACACTCAGACAAGGGAGGCATGTTACTTGGTGTGGAGTAGTCATAGCACCAGAGCCGTTAGCTATGTGCAATATGGGAGATGAGTCAGACATCCTGCTGCCTCTTTGGACAGTAATGACTTGGGGGTGGATTTTCCATGTGGCCATCCAGGCACCATGATCAGGATCCCACACCTATTCCCAATGATGGGATTACTACTGCGGGCTAATGTGAATGGGGCAGCCAAGATTCCTTTAAGTGGTGGATCGCAAGAAGCTGCTTGACCTACATCAACGCTGGTGATGTATCTCTACTAGCATCCACTACGACAGGGCTCGTGGGGTTGAAGCTTGGTGCAGCGACACCACTAGTGCACTGCTCTGGTAGTACATTGAGTATTGTGAAGTCCATGGGTGGCTTTTCTGATGTAGTCAAGCACGGGAATGCGTGATTAGGCAAAGCCATTAGCACCTGATTCATATGGGTGGTTCCTGTATGAGCCACACTTTAGCAAGCCTACTAGGCTAGGTTTTTCCTTGCACCTGCAACCAAGGGTGCGTCATGCATCACTTGTAATTGTATTTGTGGAAGTCAAGAGGGAATCTGCTGCCCTGATGACTATGCAAACCACGAGCAACAAACCTGCAGGTTACATAGTAATTGGGAAATAGAACAGTTTGCCTTGAGTGAGTGGAATACTTGCTTACAACCTCCCTTCTACACAGTATTTGCTTATGTCTAAAGAGCTGTGCACAAACATCAATGTCCCAAAATACAGCCGTGGAAAAAAGTAAGAGCGCTCAGACGTTTTAGATTTTTACTATTTATACATTTTTATTTTTTAGTTAGTGCAATATAGCCTTTGTATTTTAGACTAATATGTATATGTTCTGTTTATGTTTGTCATCTATACCTTTGCAATGTGACAGCACTGAAGTTAAAAGGAAAACAATAATCCACATGACAAATTTCTTTTCATTTCTATAACGCCATTCAACATTGGATATGTATTTTATACAAAAACAAAATAAAGAAAATACATAAGGAAGCTTTGTATTTGTGGACTAAAAGTCCCGCTGGAACGGCATCAGTGGTGCTAGTATGCTAATTTCTGTGTTCTCAAAGTACTCCTGTAGTCGCCAATATAAATAAGCAATTTATTTATCATCAATATTTAATCAACCTAACTTCTCCAAGGTTTACTAGCACTTCCCACTAATGTTGTGGTGACTATCTTTTCTTGACAGCTTTCAGGGAAACCCTCCGTAGAGCAGTCAATTAAAGGCAGGGTTAGTCATTCTCGAGAAAGATTGCTAACTTTAAGATCAAATCAAAACAATATCCCTCCGCGGTGCCTCCCCACATTGAAACACATTGCGAAGCAAAGCGTAGTACTACGGCTTTGTTCATGAGTGGTGTTCACCACTTTGTTTATGTTCGGATGTTCCCATTTACGGAGTCCGGGCTGTGTATCAGATTCTTTTTTCCACATGCACAGAAAACGGTAAAATAACCAAATGCGAGGAGATATTTAGTGAATTTGACACAAAGTGTATTAGCTTACAATTAGCTTGCAATAGCTGACTATACCTATGTTTTTATTAACTGGCAAGACACAGTACACAATGAATACAATAGTGGACTGACATGGGTTTTGTTGTGGTTGCTATAAACATTTAACATTTATTATAGAGCACATGGAATTGCTATCATTGTTAAAGACTGAAATATGGGAAACATTGAATAAAAATGTTTATATATACAAAATGACCAGCCTTCTGTGTTGATTTTATGACCCTTAATGGTAATAAGACACTTTCAACATACACGGAAATGAGTGCCATTTGCTCTCACGCTGATATGGGAGGAGTCTGTAAATAAAAATAGCCAAAGTCATTAGGCATGTTGACGCCACAATTGTGAAAAAGCAGCCGGCCACTGGTCTAGGCTTCAACGTGGGGCCCATATCCCAGCACCAGCCTCTGACAGGATTAGGTCACATACAGTATGAGTCCCTTTGTTCCACTCAGTTGGACTCCAACTCACTTCTTCCTTCTAACTTTGGGTTTCTTGACTGGCCTGAGGTAGGGGTTGTCTATTGTATTCTCCTCACTGGCCTTGGCAGAGGGCACCCCACCACTCGGGGGAAGCATGGAATTTTCTTTATCGGCTCCCGGTTCATCCTGAGTTTGGAAAGACAACATGAGATCAGGAGCTGAACCGATAATATGTGAATGAGCAGGCCTCCGTACATTGTTTATGGATACATAAACTGTCAAATGTGAGACACACCATTTAATGCACAATTAATTTGACATAAACTAATTTTATCTTTGAGTCCAAGGGTTTCTCAAAATATTAAATATACACATTGTTGATAATAGGCAATTATCATTATACCTGCCTTAAATGTTCAGTATGCAATTTTTATGGTTTTATGGTGTGTTTGCAATAAAAAAAAAAAATAATAAATGTGGTGGAATACACAAACCACCCTAGCCCTATAACACTGACTCTGTACTTCCAGTGTGCTGGCAAATTATGCTGCTAACCATATGGGAGTTTATATACAGTGGTGCTGGGAGGACTCACATGTATGTTGTTTCCTGTGGCGTTCTCACTGTCTGTCTGGTCGTCTTGTTCAGAGGAATCTGTCTCCTCCAGCGTCTGGAGCTCCAGCTCCGAGGGCAGGAGGGCACTCAGATAGGGAATGGCACTCGGCCGCGCCGCAATCACTGATGAGCCAATCACACGCCACCTCGTTAAGGCTCGTGTTTCAACAAGCACTTGATCTCACCCCTTGTGGGAAACTTGACAACTATAATCAAAAGTGGGGCCCCACCTTTGTTGTGAAACATACTGCATGCTGTATGTTTCTGAATGCAGACTATTTTCCATATTCCAGAATTGTGACATTACACTGTTACACAAATACATGAAAACACACATTTGCTTTGTCTGGTCCAGTATTGTTCATATCATGATCATATCTGATACAAGATGATATTAATATATTGTCATACCACCCACCACAACAGAACCATTTAAGTTTAGCTTGTCCCAGAGCATTTGTTTTAACTGTTCAGCTTAACTTAAATCCACTTACGTGGGAAGGCAGTAATGTCATCTTTAAAGAGGCTCTGTGTCTCTCCAGTCTTTGCCATGAAGCGTGTAAGCGCTCTCTCGACGTCTCTCCTCTGAGACGCAGCCTTCTCTCTCACAACTTGGTAGTCAGACACAGGCTCTCTAAACGTCTAAGTGTCAAAAGAAAAAAGCACAACACAATTTAGAGAGTACTTTACTGTACTTCACTCTGAGCAGTGATAACAGAGTGTGTAACACCATTGGTGTAAAATTATAAAATGGTGGGCGATAGACACTCACAGGAGTCTTGATGTACGTATGAGGGTCAGGAAATTCTGGGAAATGGCTAGGGATGTGAGATGGATGTGTACGCTTCTGTCCGGCCGTCAATGCCTTAGGCGTCATGGGATGATTTGTCACTGGAGCTGAAAACATTTAAATAGTACTGAAATTATTCAGTCAATATGATAAAGCAAAAACATCCTACTGTATCTCATACTTTTCGGTATGGTTACCACAGCAGAAATACCAACTTACGAGCAGTTATCACCATCCTTTGAGATCTTTTTGCATACACTGGAAGAGTGTCTACATTGAAACCTACAGAGAAGACAGATTTTAGTAATGCTATCACACATAATGGACAGCAAAAAAGTGACTTGACTATTATCGTTGGTGTTAATGTTAAGCCAACCCACCCATTTCAATGAGCGTGATGACTGCATCTGGCAGTGTGGGAACACTTCTGGCTGTGTGTTCGCAGTACGCTTTAGCACTACGACCTATTTCTGTTATATCTGAAAGTGAGTATAAACAGGACGTTAAGGATAGCGTCCAACCGTTAATATAATCAATACAATTATCAACTGAATCCCACATACAGCTTTGCATCATCTCCGTGAGTGATTCTACTGCTGCCTTCTCTGCGCTCTCGAACCCACACTCCGTGAGCAGGGCACTAACCACCACCTGCAAGGTACGTCGCCTGGCAAGATGGTAATTCTCTGATGGAGTGGTGGCAGCTTTACCACTGCCTGACCGCTGGAAAACACACACGGGGTAAAGAAGTGGGTGACATGGTATGGGAAAAGCTTTACATTAGTAGGCTATTTTAATAGTCAAACTATGTATTGGCAGTTCAGATGTTGCTGTTGCAAACATTGTACGTTATGTAACAAGATCGCATTTCTTTTCTGCAGTGTGATTTCAAGATTTGAGTCTACGTGTGCTGATGTTGTGTCGCACGATGGTGACATAACAAAACCAAAGGAACATTATCCTACCCCTCCTGTACTGAGCGCACCGCTCGATACTACTGCGGGATCCGCCATCAACAATTATTTTGCCTCTACTCGTTATGTGGAGTATTTTCATACGCAAAGCGTTTTATTTATTTAATGAAATAAATAGACGGCTCGTAAACACGAAATAAAGGCTAGAAAACATTTCCGTGTGTCTAGCGGATGTAGAACTTTGCCGGATAGCACAGCTCGATTTCACTACTGACATCTACAGTAATAACATAGAATGACACCTTGACTGCCTAAATTGGAGCTATTTGTTTTTGTATAGGGGAGATCGGGTATGCTTGTAACACTATAACAACTATAACTCACAGATTTTTTTAGCTAGAGTTCTCAAATCTACAAGTACCCGTATTTGTTTACTACAAATGGCACCAATTCAGTCCTCTAAAAATAATATCACAGACCTGGGTCATTCTTATGCGGTGCAGTTTCTGTCCTTCAGAAAACACATATCAAATAACTTTAAAATGTAGATTATAATTGCTCTGAAAATAATTATGTTGATTTTGGGCATTTTAAAGACATTTTAATTACTTTCATATAAAATGACCAACACACTTTCCTTATGTCCCCTCTTACTTTGAGACACCAATCTTACTGCACATATCTCATAAACAAATTCTTTACTGAAACTTTTCTGAAATAAAAATGAATGTGGTAGACTAGGTGACCACTTTTAATTTTTGAAAACCAGGATTTACTGCATTTATGCATTTTTACCATTTACATTAATATACATGGATGTCCCCTAACAGGGTGCACAACTTCAAGGTTCATTTAATAACAAATAATAACACATCATGAGTTGATGTCAAATACATTTTGTTCTGTTGTTATGTTACAAAAGAAGAAAAAATGGACGCCACACCTGTAGTGCTAAGTCTCCCAATGTACTGCTTGTGGGTGATTTCAATGTGCATGTTGACAGAACAGCTAGCTGTTCATTCACTGCTGATTTTATGTTGTTACTCTATGACATGGATTTAATCTAGAATGCTAATTTCCCAACTCACAACAAAGGCCATATAATAGATCTAGTCTGCTCCACTGGTGTTTCTCCTGACAATGTTGCTGAGGGACACCTCCCCATATCTGACGACAAACCCATCTTATTCGAAATATCTGCCCCCCTCCCAAAGCAACGACCCAACAACACCATCACATTTAGAAACATAAAAAACATTTATCCTACTAAACTCATGAGCCTGACTGACATCTATCCCTGTCAGCACTCACTATAATGATTGCCTTTCCTCCTCTCTGGATACCCTCGCTCCCCTCAAAACCCGCTCAGTCTCCTTTACCCACACTATCTCCTGGTACACCCCTGAGCTATGGCAGCGAAAGGCTGCTGGACGGCATCTTGAGTGTCTGTACAAGAGGACTGGTGAAGAATTTAATTCACAAGCATACCTCTCAAAATACAAAGCTGTCCTCTCAACAGCCAGATCTTCCTACTACTGCTCTGCTGTCACTTGACTCCCTTTCCCTTCCAACAAGCATGTATTACTTCATTTGGTTCATTTTCTATATATTTCCCAGCTCTCTTTGTTTTGGGTGTGTCTTGTTTCTAGAATGTATATTCTGCCTTTGTCAAATGTTTATTTCTTTATTGTACTGTATTTCTCAGCCAAATGTTTTATATTTATGTATTTACCTATTTGCAATGTAAGATGTCCTTGAGTGTTGTAAATGTAATGTAAATGTAAACTATGTAAATACTGAAATGATCACAACTCCTATCTTATCCTAAGTGGTGGAATTGGTGGTGTTACAACTCTCCCCATACAACCATACCCGGTCTCAACTAGGCTATACGATCAATCAACCTATTTGTCATATTAGATAAAGCTTATATAGCAACAAAGGCAAAATATTCAGCATCAATTCAATATTAGGACTATTGAATTTGCATATAGGCTATTCCAATAATGCAGTTATATAAAAAAAAGCATATTTAACTTAAAATATAATGTTTATTAGACTGCCAAACAAAACATATTCATTTACATTATATTTTTGCCATCAAATTATTACAGTAATCACAAAGCATCTGCTGCCCAGCAGCAAACACAGCTGTTTCTTACACAGTCCTCCACATCCACTTTCTCTCAGAGTTGTCTAATGAAAATACATTTCAGAATTCCAGCAACAACATTTCAAGTACCATTTCACACAAAACACACACTGTGGTTTTTATTCCAAATTGAGTTTGGCGGAATTTTATGGCCATGTCAGGGAGTTCGAGCTTCTTTAGGAGGCATGTAAGCGGTTGGCTTGCTTCCTCTGCTCAGACATCAGGGGATTAACCTTGGCCTTAATCTTGGTAGCCTGAGCCTCCATAGGCTCCTCGGCCTCCAAAAAAAGGCTGGTGTTCTGTGGCATTTGTTTCTTGCTCTTCTCTATGATCAGGTCAGTGTCGCTCTCGTAATCGTCCAAAAATGGAGTGCAAACCGTTTCCACCAGGGCACCAGCCAATCCAATCAAAGCCAGAGTACCTCCAAGAAAGTAGATCTTTAACATGCCCCGGCCTGGCCTCTGATGCAGCATCTCCTTAGCAAAAGGAATAATCTCTTTAATTGTCTCCATGTTTCCTTGTTAGTTGTTTTTGTCTGAAAAAAGAGAAATACATACATGAATACAAATTGGTAGCCACTGTACAGAAACAGAAAATATTACTTTTAAAGCATTCTACAAACTCAATTTGGACATGCTTCTTGCTCAAGAAAGATAGCATACAGTCTGAAACTTACATAAGGTCTCTGAATGTTGATGATTCCTTGGTGATTGGCTCCAACAAGCATCCACAGACAAAAACCAAATGGACGATTCTACCATTTAAAGACACGGGGACTCAAGGCATGAGGCAAGAAATGCATATTCATGATGCAGTGTGTTTGTAAACAGGTTTATGGGAGGAGCCTCCTTATGCACGTAACCTATGCCCGTAACAAATGTCCATGATGTAGTAATAGCTCTGACAGGGCTTCTTTGTGATAGCGGTCACTAGGTAAAAGGGCAAGGGGTTCATCGTTTAAAGGTCAGAACGTGAGGGTTGTGAGCGTTTTTGGTCACGTAGTGCACATCTTATGTCATGTCTGCCATGTTAATAAGTGTAGTATATGTAGCCTAGCTCATCTGACCTGTTGCGTCATGTCACTAGTTAATGTATCAAAAAGAAATGTATTTTTACTGATTGGTTTTCACAGCCTAGATCCAAAATGTATTTACATAAAATATACATAGAAAATGGGAAGGAATATCCTACTGTATGATTTGTCACAATTTCTCTGGAATCTATCTATCTATCTATCTATCTATGTGTGTGTGTACAAGTATGTGTGTTTCCTTGTTTTATTTATTCAAATGATTTAACTATGCTCAGTAATATTAATAATTATTTTTAAGAGAACCTAGCAATATGGGGCTTATATGGGGAGCCTTTAAAACTTATTCTAAATATGTGGGGAGCAAATACAAATACAGCACTCACACTGCAAAACATGAACATTGAACAACAAGATTTGTTGGTTTGTGTTGCGTGGCTTGTCCCACATTGACAGAATGATTACAGTCCAAGCCTCTATTATTGATTGGCATGCTTTATTCCATGGCATGGTGTTGGACCCCTCCAATCCTGTTCCCTCCTGTTCGTTAGACGTCATTGAGGTGCTCTCTGATGTTGGATGCTAACTCATATTGAAAGAAATGAGTTTGTCTGCCCTTTGACCTGGTTCCCTACTTTAACGGCAAAAAAGTGAAGCTGCTGAAGTTCTTATGAAATGTGTCTAGTCTTTGTCACAGAGAGCAATGTGTCCCAAGACGTTATCTTAGCCAAAATGACAACAAATCAATGTGACTATGTAGCGTGCTTCATATCGTGCACCTTAACTCACAGATGGATACCACATATATCAAATAAAGTTCACACTTCTCCACTGACTATTGTTAGTTTTATGGATATGCCCATTTTTGTTCAACTCTATTCTATATTTTAAGTCTGCCTGCCTGCTCTTGATTTCAGTTAAGACATTTCACAACGATGGCGAGTAGTCCCAGTGTAATTATGGGTATATTAATGTTGTCATTATGTGTAAACGGAGAGAACAACGTTCCTCTTTGAGCCACTGCATTTTGGCGTGTATGTTTGTAGCGGCTGGTAAAAGGGCAGAGTGTTTGTAGACCTTTGCTCCAGATTTCTGGGTTGTGTGCCACTTTCATTGAATAGACAGTATGTCTCTGTATACCTGCCCTCTGTTCCTCTGAGAAGGAGGGGAACTATCTTACTGTAACAGCAGTGGCATGAAGGCTAAGACTTGCACTGGAACACTTAATACATTGTAGAGTAAATAAAAATGCATAAATATATATAAACTATTTAAATTAGTTATTTAAATATCAAACTACCACTAACATTGTATCAGTTGAAGCTGTAGCCCTCATATTGGCTGGGAAGCACAAAGGAATTCACATTATGGCTAAGTCTGATCTTATGTAAGTGCTCAGCAGAGACATTGAACTGGCTGCAGCAGCTATGGCTCTTACAGTTTACAATAAGGTAAATAGGAGTGGATATTATACTCAGAGATGAGCAACTGTACTGAACAAAGATGGTACAATTGGACACTGTGCACAGGCTTTATTGATGCACATCAGGGGAGGGAATCCCCTACAATACATTTACTGTAACTAGATCAATGGTGAAGACAACACAATGCCACGCACTGCTCTTGCCTGCCTGGAACTTGGTGTTTAACCTGTTACCGTGACACAAGGGCTGTCTGAGAGCCTTGTGTGCTAGCTTGTACTTAATGTTTCATCTGTGTATGTATTCATGCTGCTCAAAGTTTAAACTTGTACAGTATCATACATACACACATATATCCACACTTTGTATTTGCTTTTATATATATATATAAAAAAAGTTAAATATAAATATTTTAGAAAAGCAAAGGGTTAAGAGACAATTATGAATAAACATGCATTTTCATCCAGAAAGGGGCTGCTCTTTCACATGCAGCAAGACAGTTTTACACGACATCAATAGGAAAAAAAGCACAATAGTTATTGCAGTACAATATTGTAAAGTAACAACTTTTAATCACATTTTGATGTTCTGATTAACATAAATTCCCTCTGATCAGAGAATAGATTGCTGTCAGTATATGTGTATAATGCATGCTTACGGTAATAACGCCAACATTTATAATACAGTGCTTATATTACGTCATATTACTGTAATTTCACCATGTCTGTGTAGCCCATTGGTAATATAACTACCACTTCAGAGGAGAGTAATACTGTGACGCTTGCATTGTGTGTATTTTTGTGTGCTGAATCGGATTCTGTCGTAGGCACTCTTTTCAACGCAGGGATCCAGAGACCCGCTGACCTTCAGGGGCATTCTGAAGGCCCACCCACCCTCATCACTTCAGCACCAAGTGGACTGCTGCTTCAAATAAGCTGCATGCTGAGTCAGTACTCAACACTGACCTGCAGAGGGCAGTAGTGCACCATTAGCCACAAGAATCATCGGGCTGAAGTTTGAATACATTCAGTTTGTAAATGAAGAACATAGCTATCTTACCAAAGATTGTGTTATTCACACGCATGTTCATATGAGTCTTCACATAACTGAGCACACTCCAGTTTGTACTGCCTTGCTGCTGTGGCTTTTACTATACCTGCAAACACAGAAGAGACTGGTTAGCTAATCTAGCCATAATATTTGGCAGCATCGTTATGCAAGGTGAGAATATAGTGGATGTTTAATGGACATTGGTACAAACCCGTTAAGGTTAGCAGGCTCTGAGAAGAAGGCATGCTTGCCCTGTTCTGCTATAGAAGGAGGGTGGTGTGGCTCGCTGTGGCTCTGACTGGCCTTCAGGGAGTTGTAATGGCTCCTCATATCAACAGGGCTCTGCGGCAGGGACATGCACTTGTCCTTGGGTACGTTGCCATTTGCCGCCACCGCCACAGGGTCGAGCATCTCCGGGTCAAGGTTTCTGCAGGGTTCGGCTGGCGGGGACACGGTAAAGACCTTGATGTCTGGGACACTGGTCTCCTTCGTGACCATCTCCGAGTGGGCCAACTGTAGCTTTTTCATGTGGTTGATAGCCACAGTGGCATTGAAGGCTTGCTGTAAGACATGCAGGAAAAAACAAGCCAACAGAAGCCATGATCAATGTGTGAGCTTGATATCGTCTTGGATCTGAATCTTCCATTTAGATTTAGCTGGTGCTTTGATGTAGCCTACTCTGTATACTGGAACTTTCTTGTGCCAATGCTAAACATTGCACATAATGTAAATTTAATTTCCCCTTAGCCCCTCCATCTCCCGTCAGAAAGCCTTAGGTACAGAATATCCATTAAACGGCCCTCAACAGGCTTACTATATCGGAGCTCCAAGTACACAAATGTGCACGCGGCTCACGCTCACCTTCCACCTGGACTTGGCGAAGTTCTTCTGCATCTGAACACTGACAGAGTAGTAGATGTCCTGGCTGCGGGCTGTCTTTCCTATGATCCTGTGATAAAGCCAGCGTAGAAAACAACTTCCGCATTTAAGCTTAGGAACATGCACTTGAATTCCAAACTAAATTATTTTGTCAGTTATATACCTACATAGTTACATTACAATTGTCAGATAAGAGATACTAGAAATATAAATACATACAAAAATATAATTATAATAATAACATAGGTTAAATACTGTAGCTTCACACGACGGATATGAGAACACAAATGTTCTGGAAAATAATTAGGATACAGTGAGTCTCACCATGGGTGTTGGAGTGCCTGGTCTGCGGTGTAGCGCATCTTGGGATCCTTTTGCATCATGTTGCGGATGAAGTCTTTAGCTGCATGTTGAAACAGTGCTTGGAGCATTAGGGTCAAGTCTGTAAGGGAGGAATCAGTTTGGATTGTGTCAGTGTGGTTGTTTACCAGAGTCAGAGATCTCGTCCCAGAACGGAGAATCAAACTCATACTGGGCCTTCATGATCTTTGCGAAGAGCTGGGTTTCAGTTTCCTCATAAAATGGTGGGTATCCACAAAGCCTAAAAAAAAAAAAAGAGCTAATTCAGAATATTTGGAAACACGTAAACCTCAGTGTGCCAATATATGGTACTACAACAAACACGGCCATAATGTTTTGTCTGTTAATTTGACAAGTCAGGTAATTCTGAACCAGATTGCTTCATCAAGGCATCCGTGTTTGTGCTTATGCAGCAGGTGAAATACTTACAGAATGTATGTGATAACTCCTATTGACCAGCAGTCCACTGCCTTGCTATAGGGTTTCTGTGCCAAAACCTCAGGAGCTAGAATACATTTTGGGGGGAAAAAAATGCTAAAGTATTGTCTTATTTAAATTAATGTTATTACAATGTGTTTAATTGCTGAACAAGCAGGGCACGTCTTCTTACCTACATATCCTGGGGTGCCACAGGCGGTTGACATGATACCGTTGTCCACCATCTTGGAAAGGCCAAAGTCGCTTATCATAATTTTGGCACTCTCGTCCTGGCTGTAGTACAGCAAGTTCTCTGGCTGACAGAGAGACAACATCTTTCGATGAAAACGGAGCGGCTAAAAATATCCCACATCACTTAATGGGTCCAAACATTGTCCTGGTACTTGGTCATGGTTTAGTGTTTTCCTACCTTCAGGTCACGATGCACTATTCCACTGTGGTGCAGATAGCAGACAGCCTGCAGTACTTGCTGTATCACCCTGCTAGCATCCTTCTCTGAATACACTCCCCGGTCCAGTATGCGATCGAACAGCTCCCCACCCGACACGCTGCCAGAACCAAAAACACCAGTACAAACCTTACCTTACTTAGCCTTAAGCGTTTGGACATTCAGGCTCATCAGTGTCTCATTGTGCAAACTTAGATGATGTCACTAATGACCAAACACAACTCACAGCTGCATGACCAGATAGTAATGGGTCTGGCTGTCATAGAAATCCTCCAAGCCTACAACATTCTCATGTTTGATCCTGTCAGAAAAGAAAAGAAAAAACCCTTTACTAAAAATATTAGGTACTTTGTTTCATTATCCTCCAGCAGCAGTAAGAAAATGTGAAATGTGAAAGTCCCACAAGGTTCATTTGGAGACAGTTCATTAGTGAGTTGAAAGAGAATATAAAATCAAATAAATTGGCGAATTACTTTCTCAACACAGTGATCTCATTCTCCAGGGAGAGGTCCATCTTCTGCTTCTTCTTCACACACTTCATGGCAAACAGTTTTCCTGTCTCTCTCTCCTTCACCATGTAAACCTGAGAGAAAGCGCCCCTGTGAAACGAGCACATTAGAGAATTAAAAGAGAGGCAGGTAAGTGCATCACGGAAATGTTCATGACAGACTGGTTAGCTGCTTCAGTGAAGCAACACAGGAAGTGACACGATGACGTCCTAGAGGAGAGAAGTTCTCATTAGGACTGTATGTGGCGTCCCTTGGTACTTCATTAGTCAGTTTTCCACTATGCTAGTCCAACAAAGACTACCTGGGGCATTATACATTAAGTTAACGGTTACTTTAACTTATAGTTCCAGTCCATATAAAACAATTTTTTAAATTGTTTTTATTTAAAAGCGCTACGTGTAACGCATTTAGTTTAAAACATGTTTTTCTTCTTACTTAAATCAAGAGAGGAATCTGAACCATCAGTTTTAATAATATGTACTGCGATGTAGAGATATTATCTGAAATGAACAGATGTGTACCCTTGTAATACCACTTTTTATCTCAAGGGGCAAGGTGAGTCACTAGCTTCCAGGGCATGGCTGCCCTCACCAGAAGAAGTAGTACACAGATCTCATGGATATTATAAGAATAAATCTACTGCTAGCTACCTGTTAGCTTATAATTATTTGAAAAATATTTCCAGCAAATGGTCGTAATTGCACAAATATTGTGCCTTTGAATCAGTTCATAGATATGGTTTTAATGAGTGCTGTTTGCACAAGGAAGAAGTCTGAGTTAATATGTAGCCTATAGTAATATGATCAAAGCATATAGGCTATTAGAACATTTCTAGGTGAATCTGGTAATTACACCAACATTGTTCTCAGTCCTAGTTTGTTCATACAAGACGTAGTTACAACCCGATCGCTATATGCCCCTGCATCCCAGTGCACTGGTGACACGTGTTGCTTTCCAGCCTGCATGAATCAGTAGAGTAGCGACCTAAACAAATGTTTGACGCTGATTCAAAGTTTCTTCTAGACTGGTAAGATAACTGCTACATGCAAGTGGGGCATAATGACCTTGTTGGACAATTCAAAGGTTTTCTCGCCAGTGTGTGTTCCAAGCACACCACAGAGTCAACAGAGCATGCATAGTTGAGTGGGGGTAGCCTATAGGTTGAAGTTTATTATGTGTTCCTTTGTTATTAAAACGCAGAGCCGAACTATTCTCTCGTTTGTGGGTTTCTTGTCGTCTGGTATAAATAGGCTTTAATCACTTTTGTAGCCTATTGGCTTCATTTGACTAATATTAGACTGTGTGTGTGGACCCAGTAGTGGATTGATGATAATGGAGCACGCTCTGAGGGGGAGGGTGAACTAATGACATCACAATATTCTGGTGAAATGCTGACCCCAATTGGTTTGGAGAAGAAGGTCATTTTATGCACTTCACTTTTAAAGTGATTTTTGGTTAGCATAGCCTGTGACAGTCGCAGAAAAATCCCTATAAAGTATTAATACTACATTCGTTTTTGGTATTTAGTTGGTCGTTTTAATAATTTTGTAGGGTAAAAGGTATAAACTAAGAAAATAAATGTTTTTAATGTAAAGAAAGCAAACAAATAACATCCAGTTAGGAGGACTTGTGCGCTCACATGCAACAGTAGATGTGGCTTTTTACTTTCTTCTATTCTGCTCTTTACTGTTCCTGCGCTATATTCATCCTGGTCTGCAAATAGTTCTAGCAGGTAGATTAGGTCCTTTATCCCTTATGCAATGGAAAGTGTGGCAGCCAGGTTAGCTACCGAACATGTGCGCCATAGACCAAGCACCTAGCCTATAGGACGGGACACTGTCTACGACCTAGTTTATCGACTAGGGACTGGACAGACAGGGTTATACAACCATGCCTGGTCTCAGTTTTGAAGCACTGACTGCAGAGCTAATGTACAGTACTTGTTCTTAATTGCATGCACTACACAACATGTAGACCAGATATGTTAGTTGTTTTGTATCTTCAATTGATTATGAGATTATTATTCTGAGAGAGAAAAAAAAATCAAATTCATTTCTGCTGAGTTATTTCGCACTTCATACGCATTTCCTATGAGTTTCCCACGAGTGCTTAAGTGCTGTTCTGGATGTGGGAGGCAGCGGAATGGCGTAGCACGCAGGAGAAAGATGTGCCCATGGCAACGATCGCGGCGCTTCACATGGCCTCATCAACTGATTTCTCTTTTGGTTACTGCTGTTCAATCTTTAAGAGATTGGCCTTGCTGCTTAAGGTGACCCTCAAGCGAGCACGAACTGTGACCCCTTCACATTTACACAGAGGACGGACACAAGGGCCACTGTGATTCATGGATCCATCCATCCATCCATCTTCTCCCGCTTATCCGGAGTCGGGTCGCGGGGGCAGCAGCTCCAGCAGGGGACCCCAA